>JAJJLU010000808.1:0-18211 GCA_023807065.1 Isotricha intestinalis
AGTTGAAATAATCTTTTTTTGAGAAATAGAAATTATTCTTATAAAATTATCATATCCCCCAATAATGTTTTTTAGTCATATTTTTTATTTTTTTATGATAATATTATTTAAATTCAACTAATCAAATTATAAAATAATATACTAAAAAATTTTAATAAATAAAAATTTATTTTATTGAAGAATAAATATTATAACTGATCTTTACATAATCAAATAATTAATAATAATAAAAAATAAATGTCATCACTTATGATTCATAGAGAAAGTCCAAGTTTAACAATTAAAAGTAAAAAACCAAAAACTTTTAATATTTTGGATGCAAGTAAAATATTATCTGAAAAAAATGAAGCATTGAAATCAATTGAATTTGATGATGATGATTTTGAAGATATTGAAGATATTGAAAGCAATTCAATTGATACAAGAAGTACAAAAGATAAAGATACTAAAATCGACGATAATTATATAATTATTGTTTCTGATAGAAATTGTGAAAATAATGAATTTATTCTAGAAAAAAATATTTGTAAATTAGAAAAACATATCAAAAAAGTATTTAAAAAAATGAAAAAATGTAAAAATAATTTTTAATTAGATGTAAAAATATTACATTATAAATTTGATGTTATTTTTTTTAAAGGTATATACTGTAATAATGAATTTTTTATGATAATTAATATTTATGAAAGAAGCTCATATTTAGTGTACTATATATATTTTTTTGAACTATAGGATTATTTTTATATATAATAAACTAAAATATTTATTCTTTTTTTATTAATTATTTATTTAATACTATATAATATCGGGAAAAGTAATCTATTTTCTGAAAGCTAAATATTTCATTAAAAAAAATATTTATTAATTTTTCTTAGATTTTGAACCTTTTATAATAAGGATTATTTTTAATCATTTTTTTTAAAATTAAATAAAAATTTTAGTTATTAATGTTTATTCAAAAAATGAATAAAAATTATCATTCTTTTTTTACATTGAATATTTTTATATTAGTTTTTATCTATTTAAAAATTAATATAATTCAAATAATCAAATTTTTTGCATTTTTACTTGTTTTCCCTTATCTATTCCTAATATTATTTTTTGGATGTTTTTTTTTTTTTACAACCATTTCTGAATTAATTTTTTATAAAAAAATTCCAATATCAATAGAAAAAATTGGGAATAAAATAAAAATCTCAAAATTTACTAATATCAAACAATTAAATATTTATGCTTTAATAACTTCTATATCAATTTTTCCTTCAGGTAAATTTATTTTAGTTGCTGAAAAAATGATTTTGATATTTGATATTAATTATAATATAATTCAAATTATTCCAAATGCTCATAATAATATTATTAGTTATGTTTGTATTAAAGACGAAAAAAAGTTTTCTTCATGTTCTTATAAAAATATTAAAATTTGGTTTAAAAAAGATAATAAATTTATAATATTTCATAATATAATAAAAGCTCATAATAGCGGAATAAATAAATTAATTTATAATTTGAAAGGAAATTTATATTCTTGTTCAGATGATTTTACAATAAAAATTTGGGAAGAAAATAAAATTACTTATAAATATCAATCAATAACATCAATAGTAAATAATTATTCAATAGCATCAATTTATTTAATATATGATAAAAATATTATGATAACTTCAGGAGAAAATGGTACAATATTTTTTAATTTACATAATAATAATTATATCACTTCTATTAAAGAAGCAAAATGTGATTGGTGGAATTCAATAAATAGATTAAATGAAGATCAAATCATTATTGGAGGATATGATAATTTTATAAGAATAATTTCTATTTCTCAAAAAAAGATTATTTCAACTATTGATAATAAATATAGATGTCATGGGATATATTTAATTAAAGAGAAAGGAATTTTTTTGACTGAAGAAAATAAAACAATTAAAATTTATAGATGTGATAATTTTAAGTTAATTTCAAATTGTAATTATGCCCATGAAGATTGGATTTATGGATTTATCGGTTTAAAAGATGGAACTATAGCTTCATATTCAAGAGATGGAGTTATAAAAATATGGCAATTTTAACTTATTTAATTTTATCATTTATAAATTAATTAAAATAAAATTATAATTTTAATAATTATTATATTTAATAACATTGCTCAAGAATTTGGTAATTAGGTAGAAATATTATCAATTAAATTATTATATAATCTTATATTATTTATTAGTATAATATTTTATTAATATAATGACATGATTTAGAATATTACATAGATCATGTCAATTCAAAATTATCTTTTAGAATTTCAAGAATATAAGATGATATTCACAATCAGAATATAATTTTTTTAATTATTTTTCATATTCTAATATTATAAAAAAAATAAAAATAATCTTTTTTACTTATTTTTATTAATATGTATAGAGGAAAATTAAAATATTGGAAAGATCAACATCCCAATTTAAAAGAAAAACTATTTACTGATGATTTATTTCCACCAAATGAAAAATCAATAATAGGAAATCCTGAAAAAAATAAAGAAAATAAAATTATAATTCATCCTGAAAACCAAATAGATCCATCTAAAATAGAATGGAAAAGACCATCAGAAATTTTTGGAGCAAAAAATTATCTATTATTTGAAAATAAAATAGAAATAGAAGATATAATCCAAGGAGAAATTAACGATTGTTCTTTTCTTGCAGGTTTAGGAGCATTATCAAAATATCCCAATTTAATATTTAAACTATTTAAAACAAAAATAACAAGTCAAAATGGTTTATATGAAATAATATTTTTTATAGACGGTGAATATCAAATAATAGTAATAGATGATTATCTTCCAGTATTAAAATCAACTGGAAAATTAGCATTTGCAAAGAATAAAAATAATGAAATTTGGGTTTGTTTATTAGAAAAAGCATGGGCGAAATTAAATGGTTCATATAATGATATAACTCAAAGATGGATGCATCAAGTTTTAGAAACTTTAACTGGATTTCCAGGTGAATTTATGTTACATAAAACATATAATTTAGATAAATTATGGTCAGAATTAACTTATGCAAATGATAAAAATTGTATTTTATGTAGTTCTACTAATCCAAATATCACTGAAACTGGATTAATTGATATGCATGCTTATACTCTAATTGGAACTTATATTATAAGAAAAAATAATATAGCTTATAGAGTTGTAAGATTAAGAAATCCTTGGGGTTACAAAGAATGGAATGGAGATTGGAGTGATAAATCTAATTTATGGGATGAAGAAACTAAAAAGCAAGTTGATTATAAAGATAAAAATGATGGTACTTTTTATATGAGTTTTGAAGATTATTATAAATATTTTATGGCTAGTGTGATTTGTTATGTTCAATATCTATGTTATAGTAAATCTTTTAAAATTACTGGAGATAATTTAAAATTTGGTAATATATTTAATATTTATTTAGAGGAAGATGGATTATTTTCTGCTAGTTGTATTAGAAAAAATTTTCAATTTAATCAAGATAAAATTTCAAATTTAATTCCTTCTTTTTTATTAATGATGAAGTATGATCCTTCCAAAGAACCAAATAAAATGTTATCTGATTTAGAAGGTGAGCATAATTCATATGATAATTGTACAATTACAAAAGAATTAAAAGAAGGATATTATGTAATATATTGTTATCATGATCAATTACATTCAGATGGAATAAAAGAAGAATTTTATTTTATGAAATTTGATTCAAGTATTAAATTTAAAGTTAGAAAAACTATGGTTGATGAACCTTCACTTGGATTTCCTTTTTTAAAAAAAATGATTCTTCAAGATATAATTAATACTGAAAATCCAAAAAAAAATGAAAAATTTAGTTCTTTCTTAAGTTCTTATAAAAAAACTGGAATTGGACATCGTTGTGTTTATAATAATAGAAATACCTATATGAAATATACAGAAGAATTACCTCTTTTAAAAAATATGTTTGTATTATCACCATATAATAAAAAAGAAACTTTTGATTGGTATATTCCTCCAAATTCATTTAATTTAATTTTAGGTCTTAAAATAGATTCTTTTAACAAAGGAGTTTTTGGTTTAAAAGCAAAGGCAATACCAATAAAAGATTATGAAGAAAAAGAGCAAGAAATAATATTAGATTTATATATAAATGATTCAGTATCAAGAGTAAATAATTCAAATGAAAATTATTATTATGATTCAATATCAATGAGTTTAGAAAAAGCAAAAGAAGATTTACAATTTTTAACATTAAATATATCAAGAATGACAATATTAAATGTTCAAAAATTACAACCAGATATAATGAAATTAATATTAAAATTAAAACCAGTTTCAAATGATAAAGATTTAAGTTGGATAATAGGAGATTCAAGAGAAGGAAAATATATAGGTCAAATAAATAGTTTAAATATAAAAGAAGGAAGAGGAGCGCTTTGTACTTCTTCTGGTATATTTGTTGGAATATTTGAAAATGGATATATTAATGGTGAAGGTGTTATATATAGTAATGATTTAAAAAGAGTGATATATAAAGGTAATTTTGAAAATGGGAAAAAAAAAGGAAAAGGAATTCAATATTATGCTAATGGAGAAAAATATGAAGGAGAATTTGATAATGATTTTAAAAATGGGAAAGGAGTTTTCACTTTTAAAGCTGGCAGAAAATTCCATGGATCTTTTAAAGATGATTGTTTTGAAGGAAAAGGTGTTATGATTGAAAATGGAAAAAGTGAAAATGTTGAATATCAGAATGGGCTTTTGAAAAAATAAATTTTTTTTATTTAAAAATTTTTTTTGAAAAAATTATTTAAATGTATTTAAATTTCATAAATAATAATATAAAAAATTTTCTTTAGGAAACGTTAATAATGATTATATATTTTGGGTTAATAAAGATGATATTCTAATTAAGGCAGATTATATATATAGATTTGTAATTGTTTAAGTAATTCAAGAACTAAAAAATCAATTATTGTATAACAGGAAGTCAAGGGTGTTCTCTTATAGAAAAAACAAATTTAAAATTTTTATATTATTTAAATACTTAATAATAATTGAATAATGATACAACTCATTTTTTGTTATTTATTAGAACATTTATAAAAAAAATATTTATATATTTCTAAAAATATAAACAATTTAATTTTTTTTCAAGGATTAATTCAATATCATAAAATAAAATTAACTAAAAAAATTATTATATAAATTCATTTAATTCCAATTATTTTATTTTTATATATCATTAATTCAATATCAATAATAATATTCATAATAATTGAGTTTTAAATACATGAATTCAAAAGTATTAGAACAAAATTAGAAATAAATTTCGAAGTTGATAAAAAATATTTAATAAAGAATAAGATTATTAAAAGTTTTTATTTTATTTTTTTATTTTATCGTTTTGTGACTTGGAGTTTTTAAATATATTTGAAATGAATGAATTTAATGAAACTAAAAAAAAGATTAATGAATAAAAAAATGAAAAAAATTGAAATGACTATTATATTTAATATGTTACCCTTAAAATACTCAATTTAAATATATTTTTTAATGTAATTATAAAAAAATTATTTTTAATAATTATTTTTTATTTTTATTTCAACTTCAATTTTCATGATAATCTTGTAAAATTTATCAAATAATTTAAAGTAATTAAAAAACTCGTTTTATTCTCTTCACATTTACAAATAAAAAAACCATAAAACATAAAAAGTATTTTAATTGAACAAGAAAAATAACTCATAATAAAAATCTTATTTTCCCTAAACAAAAACCAAAGTAATGAATGACATTAAATTAAAAACAATTAAATTAAAAAATAAATGAAGAAAAAATCCAATAATATCCAAAATAGTAATATGAAAAAGAATAATAAAAATCAAATAAAAAAAGAGCAAAAACATAAAATTTCACCTTTATGTTTTAATAAATGTGTAGAATGGGAATTAATGATATCATATAGTCAAAATAAAACTACTTATTCTTACGTAAGATAAATAATTAATTAAATAATTATAGAATATTCAAGGCAGAAATACTTTCTTTCGTTCTTTAGAAAAAAGTATTTTAAATATTTTACAAAGTAAAAAAATTAATGATAAGAATATAATTGAGAATTTAAAATTAAATGAAATGTCAATATCTCAAATGGATAAAGATTTTTCTGATGTTTTAAGTATGAAATTTCCATTGGATAATAAATTTAATTATATGATAATTGATGCTAATTTAGGGATTAAAGAAAATTTAAATAATATTTTTTTCATTGAATTTGATTTACAAAAAAAAGAAAAATTAAAAATCATAAGAGAAATAAATAATGATGCTGTAGACAGAGAATTATTTTTTAGATTAAATGGTTATATTCATAATACTCCTTTATTTACTAATGATTTAAAATTTTCTGTTGAAACTAGAAAGTTTATAAAAAGTATTCAATTTAAATTAGATAAATATAAAAATGAATTAATTCAAGATTCTCAATTAAATAGTAATAATAATAATAATCAAATTCAAACAAATTTTTTTGCTAAAGTTTTATCAAATACAAATTTAGGAATTGAATTTTTTAAACCATGTCATAATTCAAAACAACCAGAAAATTTTATGACAAATTTTAATTCAATTGTAAATTCTAAAATAGTCATAAATAAATTATTTTTAGAAGTTTGTATCCCTAAAATCTTTTTAAATAATGGATTAACTTTAAGTACAACATCATTAAAAAATGAATCAACAAACAAAGACCAAGTTAAAGATATTGAAATAGATCAATTTAAAAAATCCCAAAATGAGAATATGAAAAATAATAATTCCATTAATAATCAAAATTTATATTCTAAATCATCATTAAAAGATAAGCCAATAAAAATTCCTCCTTTATGTGAAAGTGATTTTAAAATATTAAAAGAAAAATTATATAATAGTCCAAGCAATCAAAGTTTTCAACAATTTTATAAAAGAAGTAATCCTCTTATTCAACATAATTATTTTTCACCTGATTATTTTTCTCACCCAACAATTTTTGGAAGAAATAATTTAAGTGGAATAAATACAACTAATTCAAGTTCAGTATATTTTAGTCCAAATAGTTTATCATATTATGGTCAAAATTATTATCTTCAAAGTAGAAATTTTATGCAAAATTTTCAACCTTTAGAATTTGATTATTCAATAGGATCAATGTTGCCAAGAAGATTAAGTGAAAATTCTTTTGATAAATTTAATGGAACTCCTTTGTCTTATGATTATTCTGCTAGAAGTAATAATTATAATAATAATAATAATTCAATTATGAATTTTAATTTAAGTAATCAAACTAATTTATCTGTTAGAAGTTATGGAAGAGGAAGTTATTTTGATGAATATAATATTGGAATGTTAAATAGAAATTATTTAAGTCCTAAATCTGATAAAAAAATTTACCAAGGAATTCCTACTATTCATAAAAAAATAATGGATTGGGAAAAAACTAATAAAAGTGAAAATGAAGAAAAAGAAGAAGAATTAATTAAAGAAAATATTCAATTTGATGAAAATAATGAAACTGAGGAATTAAATAAACAAGCTTTTATTGAAAATTATGATGGATTAAGTAATTTTTTAATTTTTCTAAGAAATTCTACTCCATATATTTCTAAAAGAGAAATAGATAATTTTAAAGAATCAAATTTAAAACTTTTTTTTTCTGCTTTCACTAAAATGTCACTTTTTGGTTTTAAAGTTATTTTTTTAAAAGATTTACAACTTTGCGAAACAACTTTTACACCTTCAATTTCATCTTTTGAAATTATTATAACAAATAAAGATATAATTTTAGAAATAATAGATAAATTAATTGCTTTAAAAGTATGTACACTCAAAACAAAAAATTTAATTGAAAATAATATTAATTCAAAAGGACAAAATGAAATATGCCAACAAAATAAATATATTGAATTTACTCCGAATGAAAAAAATCCTTGTTTTAAAATTATTATTAAAAAACTATGTGCTTTAATTATTGAATATTATGAAAATAAACCGCCTCATTTAAGAAAAATCTTAATTAAACAATTAGAAGAAGTAACTTCAATTTTACCGATAATAAGTAATATTGGTTTAAAACATTTATTTTGGAAATCTTTTTTTAGTGTTTTATACACTCCTTTGAAATCTCAAGATAATTGTTTTTTAAATACCTCATTTATTACTTATTATCAATTTAAATTTGGAGAAGAAAGTTTAAACAATCAAAGTCCTAATGCTGAAATACCCATTATTGGTATTTTACCTATAAAATTGCTACAACCTCAAATTTATTTACAAAAAATTAATCAAAGTGATTATGATAATATTATACTTAATAGCTCTATTCAAAGTGTTAATAAAGTTTTTCAAAATTCAAATAAAACTTCAATTGATGTTGAATATTATTTGAAGAATTTGTCGAAATAAAATTTTAGTATAATATAATAATATTATTTGACTTTTTCCTTCATAATAAAATTATATTTAATATAATTTAAATTTAAGATAAAAATAAACTAAACTTTTAAACAAGAAACTAAATTTTCAAGCATATAATAAAAAAATAATAACCAATAAATAAATAGATAAATAAGTCATTATGATTTTATTTATTTCTTATTAAACAAATAATTCTAAGAGAAGTCTTAAAATTAACAGCTTAGAGTTATTTTCAGAATTTCGATTTTATTTTAATTCTTCTAATATGAAGTAAACATTAAATTAATTTAAAAAATTTAATTGTTTTTATAATAATTTATATCAATAAAATAGAAACCATAGTTAAATATGGGTAATATTGGACGTATTTTATGCTGTGAACAAAATGAAATTGGAGAAAATTTAATAAATGAAAATTTAACTGAAACAAAAAAAGATAATAATTCTAAAACCTTATTACCATATCTTTCAATGGGTTCTATAAAGTCTAAAAATATTCCTCATAAAAAGCAGTTATTTCTTTATTCACATGATAATGATGAAATAAAATCAATTTTTATTGAGGATGTTATAAATTCTTCATCAGCTTATGTTAAAAAAATAGTTTTTGGAAAAAATTATTTTTTAGGTTTAATCGAAGATAATAATAAAACTTATTTAGTTGGTTATGGAGATAATTCATCAGGTCAATTAGGAATAAATGTTAATACAGAATATTATGAATCAGATGATAATAATAATCCAGATAATTTTTATGATTATTTAATGCTTATTAATATTTTTAGACCAGAAGAAACAATATTAGATATTTCAACAGAATCAAATACTTCCTATATTTTAGTTAGAGATACAAAATTAAATAAAACTTATATAGTTAAATTTGGTTTAAACGAAGAAGAATTATTAAAAATTAGAACTGTTTTAGCTAAAGAAATAAATCCAATAAAAATAGAAAATTGTAATGAAGATTTTATAAATAATATAACAAATATTTATGCAATGAAATATAGAATAATATTAACAAGTGCTAATTCGATTTACATTAAAGGTTCATTATTTAATATGAATTATAATAGAACATATAAATTATTTAAAACATTTGATAAAAACATAAAAAGTTTCTTTACTGGAATAGGACATTTAGTAATAGAATTAGAAGATGGAAGTTTATTAACGATGGGAAATAACGAATATGGAGAATTAGGTTTAGAAACAAATAATAAAAATAAATTTCATAAATTAAGTTTTTTTAAAGATAAAAAAATAAAAAAAATCTCAACTGGTTTCAGACACACTTTAATATTGTGTGAGGAAGGAGATTTATATGCTTTTGGAGAAAATTCCAGTGGTCAATGTTTTGGAAAAGATATTAAATGTGAACCAAATATAATAAATTTAAGTAATAATAAAGAAAAAATTGTAGATTGTTTTGCAGGAGCAGATTATTCCTTATTGATCACTGATACTAATAATATTTATGCTTGGGGAAATTGCGATTTTATTATTAAAGATGAAATAAGTCAAATTAATGATTATAATGAAAAAAAAATGAGATGTATTTCTGAATTAGAATTAAAAAACGTTAAAAGTATTTTTGGAGGTGTGAATCATATTATTTTTTGTACCGAAGTGATTTAATATATTTAATTTATAACGTTTTTAATTTTTTATTTTTTTTTATTTAAATGAATTGTAGTTATACTTAAATTTTATTAAATGATAAAAGTTAGAAATAATAAACAAAAATTAAATAAAATGTGAAAAATAAAAAAAAATTAAAAAAAATTCTCTTATGAAAGGTAAAATGCTGATGATGGTAAAAGAATACATAAACTAACAAAAAATATATCTTTAAGTAATTGAGACGATGAAATAAAATAAAAAAAAGAAAAAAAATAAAAATTTAATAAATTATTTTTAAGGATAATAAAAGAATATTATTTTCTTTTTTCATGAAGTACTTGATTTATATTAAAATTTTTAATTGTATTATTTTAATTACTTTTTTGATTAATCAATAAATCCCTTTAATAAATTTATTTTATAGATTATTTATTTTTAATTATTTTCCAAATAATTTTTTATATTTTATTTTTTGATATAATTTTTTTTTCTATGATATTTGGTTAATTATTATGTTTTTTCCTAATATCAAAAACTTGTTTAATTCTGTATTAATACTGTTAAATCAAATAATATTTTTGAAATTTATTTAGTTATTTTTTTAAAAGAGTATATTCAATATTATAATTATTATCTTATTTCCATAATTATATATGGTAAAGTATTTTTAATTTAAATATTTGTTTACTTTTTTTTAAATTCCATTGGTTTTGTCACTTGATGAATTATTTATTTCATCTTTTTTAGGGAGTTTTTTGTTTTAGATCTAACACTCAAATTTATTAAAAAACTCTATTTCATTTATTCTTGGAATAAAATAATGGATGATTATCCATTACTTCAAAAAGAATTTAGATTTTTCAAGAAGCATGATTCTTTATTATTATTCTTTTGGAATTTTTTCTTTTATTTGAATTTCCAAATAAAGATGTTTTTTTCTTATTTATTTTAGGAGTTTTGAATCATTATATTATCAATAAAATTCTCACTTTATTTACTATGATAAAAATTGAGAGAAATCATTTTTATTATTAATATTATATTTCTTAATTAAATAATATATAATATCAAATTCAATTTAAAAAAACAAGTTACAAATTATTTATTTTTAAAAATTTAAATTAAACAATAATTTATGGAAAATCCAAAAGTTGATAAAAATAAAATTAAATTAGTCTCAAGACTATCATTGATATTAATAATATTAAGTATTACATCATGTTTAATAAGACCAGATTTTAATATTATATGTGGTTTTTTAATAATAATAATATTAAACAGATATCTTTTTAGAGATGAACAATTATTTTTAAAAATAATAATACATATTTTAATTGCAAATTGTCTTTTAGAAATTCTTTGGTTTATTCTTTCTTTTCCTTCTTTTATTTCTCATAATAAAAACAATATATTTTGGAATAGTTTATTAACAATACATTCAATAGGATTAATTTTAGCTTTTATTCAATTATTATTTAAAATTTTTATGTGTTATATTACATATAAAGAATATAATATTATTTCAAAAAATGATTTTAACTATTTAAAATCTTTTGATTATCGTTCAAAAGAAATAGATGAATTCTCATAAAAGAAAAAATATAAAAAATTTATATTTTAAATTTAATATTCAAAAATAACATTTTAAATTATTATTTCTTATAAAAAAATTTTAATAAATGGAAGAATCATATGAAGAAAATAATTATAAACAAATTCGAAATTCAAGGTCAAAATCAATAGAAAAAAAAATTCATTATCCAAAATTTAAAAATTCAAAGAAATATAAACCTCAAATACCAAAAATAAAAAAAGAAGAAAAAAATGAAAAGAAATATGAAATATTAACAATGAAAGATATAATAAATATAGTATTACAAAATGATTTAACTTATCCAGGATTACATCAAAGTTCATGTGAAAGAACAAAAATATCTTTACCAATGTTAGATGAATATTCTCAATTAATATTAATTTGGAAAATATTTTGTTCATATATAGAAAAAAAATTAATTGAAGGAATAAGTGTAAATATAAAAAACTTTGGAACTTTTTTTTTTGTGAATGAAAATGATATAAAAACGAGTTCAAATATGTTATTTACAAAAAGCTTTACAGACATTACTAAATATAATATAAAAAAATTATCTTTTCAATTATCTTCAAATTATAGAAGAATTTTAAAACATTTTCCAGATGAAAAGAAAAAAAGGAAAATACTTCAACCTGATTGGAAATCTGAAAATAAAAATTTAATTGAATGGAATCCTTTTCCAATTTCTAAATTATGTTATTTAAAAGATGATATTATTAGAGATGGTATTGAAAATATATTTAAAGCAATTTTTGATGTTGTTGAAGCTAAAAAAAATATATTAATTCAAACTGGATTTTGTAATATTTATTTTTTAAATGGTGAAATGAAATATTCTTTTGAAGAAAATACTCTTTCAAATGATGTTACTTTTTAAAGTAATTTATTTTTATTTATAAAATTTTTTTAACTATTAATTTTGAATATTTAATTATTATTGTAATATTTATAAAACATAGAAAAAAGTCATATTAATAAAACAAATTATACCTTTTAATTTTTTATATTAGAAAGCCAAAGAGATAATAATTTTTTTAATAATTTCTTTAGTAATATTTTCCTGTCCATTTAAATGATATAATTTTAAAACATTATTTTTTCCAACAGTAGAAACTTCAATATTAATAGAATTATCTGAATTTTTTTTACAAATATATTTCAGATTATCAATTTTAGTTAAAGTTAATCCATTATCAATGCATAATAAAGTCAATTTATCATTTATTTCTTCTAAACTTGAATTAGTAGTACATAAAGCAAAGTCTCTTTTATTTGAAATCATTTTATTTTTCATATCAATATCATTTTCTAAATCAAAATTAATTTCAACAGGTTGATTTTTAGGATTTTTATTTTTATTATTATTATTAGAAGTTTTTTTTCCTTTTGTTACATTTGATTTGGAATTATCAGAAACTAATTTAATTACATTAACATCATGTGCTTTTGAATGAAAGGATTTTTTATTTAAATTTGTACCTGAATTTTTTCTTTGAGAATTAATTGACATTTTTTTATTTTTACTATTATTTCCTTTTCTACTTTTAATTTGATGATGACTATTATTATTTGTATTATCTTTTTGTTCTTTTGTATTTATAGTAATATCAATATCAACTGTTGCTGGTTTTTGTCTTATTGAATTAATTTTATAATTTTGTTTAGTTTTATTCTTAGTATTTGATTCACTAAATTGAGTAATTAAATTTACTGGAGAAACTGGTCTAATACTATTTATTGTTTTTTTCCCTATTACTGTATTTGTTTTTATATTTTTATTTGGATTATTTTCTATTATTGAATTTTCCTTTTTAATTGTTATACTTATTTCATTATTTGCTTTTTTTATATTTGAAGGATTAATTTGGTTCTTTTTTTTGCTTGTTGATATATTAGATATTGAATTTGTTTCTGTAAATGAAGTACAATAATAATTTGAAGTTGAATTATTTTTATGTGTTGGAGATTGTATTTTTTTACTTAAATTATTTGAATTATAATTATTTAAATTTGAATTAATATTTGATTTACAATTTTTTTTGTGGAAATATATTTGATTGTTGTTCTTTTGATGAATTTGAGTTTTTGGAAAAGAACTTTCAACTTTAATTGCTCTACTATTTTTTCCTTTATTTTGTAAATTATTATAACTCATTTGAGAATTAGTAGAAGAAATTGAATAATTAGAAATTTTACTTCTATTACTCACAGTTTTGTTTAAATATAAATTAGAGTCTTCATTAAAAGTTAATAAATATTTACTTTCTGCGTTTTGATTAAAACTAGTATTTTTAATTAAATAAGTATTATTTTTTTTATTCAATTTAATATAATTTGAATGAGAACGAGGATAAAATTCAATAGCATCATTATCATCATTTATATTAAAACTTGAATAATGATTTACTTTTTTATCATTATTATAAAAAGAACTTTCACTACTTACATTACTTTCTTTATTTAAAGTATTTTTACTATTCATTATTTCCATTAAATTAATTGTATTTGATGGAATATACATTATTTCTTTACTTTTACTTTTATTTTTAGTATTTAATTTACATTTTTTTGCACTTCTTTCATATGAAACTGA
Source organism: Isotricha intestinalis (assembly GCA_023807065.1). Taxonomy (NCBI): domain Eukaryota; phylum Ciliophora; class Litostomatea; order Vestibuliferida; family Isotrichidae; genus Isotricha; species Isotricha intestinalis. Next base: position 14,263 of record JAJJLU010000808.1, read on the forward strand.
AGTATTTATATCACTATTTTTACTTTTACTTCTTGAATAATTTTTCTTTTTCTTTTTATCTTTATCATAATATTCTTTTATAGGAGAATTTGATTTATTATTATTATATTTATTTTTTACTGTTGTAAATATTTTTTTATTTACAGGAACTAACTTTGGTATTCCAATAATAATATTAGAATCAATTTTATTTTTTTTAACAACTTTAGATATATCTAAAGAACTACTAAAATCATTTTTACTACTTTGATTTGAATTATTTGAATCAATTGTCCTATTAACAGAACTACCATTAAAAGTATTTCTATATCTTTTTCTATTATTAATAGAAGAATTTTTACTTCTATAACTTTTAGATATTTTACTATTAGAATTATTTCTTGAATCATTTGAACTTTTTTTATTTTTATCAGTTTTATCATACTTTTCTTTTTCATTTTTTTCTTCTTTCTTTACATTAATTTTCATTCCACTAGTTTTAATAACATTATTTCCTCCTCCAAAAGAACTTGCAGAAGTCATACTATATAAACCACTTAAACCACTTCTCATATTTACATCTAATTTATATTTCTTTAATAATAATTCATAAGTAGCAGTAATATTATTATGTTTATTATTATCTAAATTAAAAATAATATCTTCTTTCTTAAAATTATAAGTTTTCATATTCACCATTTTTTCAATAATAATATCACAATATTTGCCTTTTTCATTCCTTAATAAAACATCATCAATATGATAGTTTAAACTAGCTCTAGTTAAAAAAGGATGACTTTTCACTCCTTCAATTCCAATTCTATTTTTAGGATTAACAGTTAATATTTTTTTAATTAAATCTTTACACTCATTACTTAATCTACTAGGTAAATCAAATTTTCCATTTAAAATTTTTTTATATAATTTATCATTATTTTTATCTTCAAAAGGTAAATAACCACAAACCATAGCATATAAAACAATACCAGAAGACCACAAATCAACTAATAATCCATTATATTTTCTTCCTAAAATCATTTCTGGAGCTGCATAACAAGGACTTCCACATGAAGTTTTTAAATATTGGTTTTTTTTATATTGATTACTTAATCCAAAGTCTATTATAGTTAATATATTATTTTCCTTTAATAATAAATTTTCTGGTTTAATATCTCTGTGAACTATTTTTTGTTTATGAATTGCTTCTAAACCTAATATTAATTGATAATAAAAAAAAGAAGCTTCTGCTTCATCTAATTTTTTCTTTTTTACAATATATTTAAATAATTCACCATTATTAGCTAATTCCATTATTATGTAAAAATTTTTGGAATTTTCTATAATATCATATATTTTTATTATGTTTGGATGGTTTAATTTTTTTAAAAAATTTATTTCTCGAGATATTCTTTCTAAATCTTCTCTGTCTTGAATTTTATCTTTTTCTAATATTTTTATTGCTACTTTTTCCTCTGTTGGAATATGAATTCCTAATTTTACTTTTCCGAAAGTTCCTTCTCCAATTGTTTTTTCAATACGATAATTTCCTATAATTTGTTTTTTTAAGTTTTTATCTTTTTTCTTATCTGTTTCTTTTTCTATACTTTCAGACATAAATAAATTTTAATTATAAATATTATTATTAATAAATATATATAAATAATGTTATTTAATAAATTACTTAATTTATTTTTTATATGGGTTGTTCTTCAGATAAAAATACGTTAATCAAAGACAATGACGAATCAAATGTTAATAATTCAATATCTATAAATGAATCTAATAATGCAATTTTATATAATAAAGATAGAAAATCAAATAATCAAAAAAGTAAAGGGAAAAATCCTTTTTTATTTTTTGAACATTTAATCATTGAAGATAAAAAAAAAAATAATAAAAGGATAAATAAAGGAGATAAGGTTTTTCTTGATTTATCTGCACTATTTTATACTCCAGAAGAATTAAAAGATGATTATAAATATGATAATGAAAATGATATTGACATTAATGATATTAAAAAAGATTTTCAAAATGAGCATGATATTAAAAATATTGATAACATCATTAATGAAAAAAATGATATTGACAATATAAATGATGAAGGAAAAAATGATATTAAAAGAAATAATTTTCGAAAACTCTCTAAAAAAATAATTGTTGAACATATCATAAATAAAAAATCAACTTTATTATCTAAAAATAATATAGATAATGACAATAATAATAAAAATAAAAGTGATATAGAAAATAATATTTCTATGAATTCAAATCAGAAAGATTTAATTTAATGTATTAAAACTAAATCTGAAGGAAATTCAGATAAAAAATATATAGAGTAAATTAAAAGAGTAAAAATTAAACAAAAAAAATTAAAAATAAAAATTTTAAAATTTTGGAATTATGAAGGTAATATTGAAACAATATAAATAAGAAACTATTTTATGATTATTTTATTCTATTTTAAAAATTAAAACTTAAAAAAATATAAATTTTATTAATTATTTAAATTGAGAAAATTTTTATAATGGGTACAAGTAATTGTTGTGCTTATGAAAGAAAAAATGTTGAAGAAAAATATTTCAACAATCAAGCACAATCAAATTATAAAACAGAAACACCTAATATTCTTAAAAAAGATAAAGCTTATTTTTCTAATTTAAACAATCAAAAAACTATTGATAGTATAATAAAAATTCAGCAAAATTATAAATCAAGTAATTCAAGAAAATTAATGAATAATATTTTAATTGATGAAAGAAATAATGTATTGAATAATATAATTCAAAAAAAAATAAGTGATACATCATTTATACAAAATTTAGAATGTGAAAAATTTTATCAAAGTTTATTAAATTCAAATAAAATAATTCCATTTCCAAATCTTCCTTTTTTCTCAAAAATAAATTATACATATTTAAAATATTCTTTTCCTATTGAAGAATACATTCAATATTCTCCTACTCAAATATATAAAGGTTCATATAATATAAAAGGTAATTTTAATGGTTATGGAACAATATATGAAATAAATAAAAAAGAAAAAACAAATAGAAAAATAGAAGGTTTTTTCCTTGATGGAATATTAGATAATGAAGGAAGAATATTTACTTCAAATTCAGAATATTATGGTGGAAAATTTAAAAAAAATGAATTAAATGGAGAAGGTAATTTTGTTAAAAATGAAATAGAATATATAGGAACATTTTTAAATGGATTACAAAATGGAAAAGGAAAAGAAATTTACAATGATAATTCAACTTTTGAAGGAATGTTTTTAAATGGAAATAAAATAAATGGGAAATTTATTTGGAAAGATGGTAATTTATATAAAGGAGATATATTAAATGATTTATTTCATGGTTTTGGAATTTATGAATGGGATAAAAATAAAAAATATGAAGGACAATGGAAATATGGTAAAATGAATGGTAAAGGTAAAATTTATTATAGTGATGGTTCTTATTATGAAGGAGATTTTGTTGATAATTTAAGATGTGGATATGGAAAATATATTTGGGATAAAAATAAATATTATGAAGGCCAATGGAGTAATAATTTTCAAAATGGAAAAGGGTATTTATTATAAAAATGGTTATGTTACAAAAGGTTTATGGGTAGATGGGAAAATTATAAGTGGACATAATAAAAAAATTAATAAAAGAAAAGGAAATGATAATGAAAAAGAACATTCAATTACTAATAGAACTATTAATTCAATTAATGGTGTGATTAATATTAATAATAATGCAAATCTTGAAAATGAAAAGGAAGAATAATTATTGAAATAATGATAATATTATATTTATAATAATTTTATTTTTTTAAAATATAATTCTTGTTTTTGTTGCCATAAATTAATTAAATAATAATATTAAGAAAGAATTATATAAGTTTAATTTTTTTGTCAATTCTTTTTTTCATTAGTATAATTATATTTATGTATGGGGATGGGGATTGGGGATTGGGGATT
>JAJJLU010000809.1:0-18191 GCA_023807065.1 Isotricha intestinalis
TGCAAAGAAAATTATATTATAATATGAAGGACATATTAAATTATCTTAATTTAAGAAATTAAGGGAAAATTTAAATATTTTTTTCAATGAAACACAGATAAATTATATTAAAATAAATAAATCATAAAAACAATTAATAAATGAGCTTTTAACTAATAGAGAAAATTCAATAAATTATTTAAAGTATCCTAAATATTATATAAAAGAAAAAGTTCTATTTTATATGAAAAAAACTTAGAAAAACAAGATTCTTTTATTTTTTATTTTAAAATACCATTTAATGTTCTATTAAACACAATTTTTAAAGATATTTAAAATTAATATATATTGATTTTTCCATATAAATAATAAAAAATATTTTGTTTATTAAAATAAAAAATATTAAAAACAAATAACTTAATTTTTCAAAAGAAAAAAAAAATTAAAAAAATGAAAAAAACATCTAAAGCTTATTCTTTCACAAAATACCCTCGAGGTCGTAAATTAAGCAGTGAAATAAACGACTCTCCAGGTCCCGGAGCATATTATCCTTCTAATTACACATTTCGAAATCCAAAAAGCTTTAAGTAAAATATACAATATATAAAAATTTAAAAAATAAAATAAATTAGATTAAGTTCTGAAGGTCATGAAGATATTACAAAAAGATCAAAAACTCCAGGAGTTGGATCATATACAATAAAACGATTATATCCTTCTGGAATAAAATACTCAATGAGAGGAATACATAATGTTAATAATGATAGTTTCGAAAATATTTCTCCAGGTCCTGCAGCTTATACTCCAATTAAAGCTAAAAAAATTATTTCTTATCAATTTGAAGGAAGAAAAGAAGATAAACCTGATAATTTAAAGTTTCCTGGAGTTGGTAAATATTATATTTTAAAATGTTATAAAAATATAATGAAAAAATATCCTAATTGTGTTTTTGGAAAAGAATCTAGAGAAAATAGTTTAAAGAATTTGAATAATCCTACTAATTTTAATAGATATAATGTAGAAAATCCTGGAGTTGGAAGTTATAATCCAAATATTAATTATATTAAGAAAAAATTAATTGGTTATAGTTTTGATAAAGCTCCCAGAGAATTACATAAAAAAATTCCTGATTACCGAAAGAATAATGTTTTAATTAATAAAAAAAAAATGAAAAATTTAAAAAAATGTTCTTCTAATTATTTTAATAGGTCTTTAATTGTTGAGAAATCCTTTAATTCTCATAATAATGATAAAAATGATATTAATGATACTTTTAGAAAGGAAAATAGTTTTAATGAAAAAAGCTTTAATAAAACTTTATCTCAAAGTAATATTTGGTATAGAAAAATAAAATAAAAATTTGTAATTATAAAGAATAATTAAAAAGGTATTTTTTAATTCTTAGATTTTAAATATTAAATTATTGTGTATATAAATATGATTTTTTAGAAAAATATTTTCTTTAAATAAAACAAATATATACAAAAATTATCCAAAAAAATAAAAATTTTTATTTTAGATATAATCAAAAAAATAAATTAAAAGGAAAATAAAAATAATTATCGCTAAGTAAATATTCAATAAATCTTCATTTAATTTTTTTTCAAAAAAAAAATTTTATTTTTCATAAATAATAAGATCTAATATTAAATAATTATTAAATAAACAATTTTTAATTTCATAAACAGATAAATCAATACTTTCATAATAATCCTCATAATAAATATGAAATTTATTCAAACAATGTATACTTTAATTAAATAATCTATTAAATATTATTTCATTTCTTTACTATTTTAATATTCTTCTTTTCTTTTTTTGTTAATTCTATTATATATTATCCTCATTTTCTAATTCATTTCTGAATATTAAGAAATAACATAAAATATTTTTATATGAATAATTTTTGTTTGGTTTGATTAAAAAAGGATTAAATTAATTTATTTAAGAATATTTTATTAAATGTTTATTTATTTTATTTTATATTTCTCCTTATTTTTTATTTTCTTATTATGTGATGATGCTTCAATTTTTCTTGTTCATAAGTTTTCATAAATGATTTTAAATTATGATAATATAAGTCCACATTTAAAGTCGCTTGTTTTTTTTCTTCAGTAAATTCAAAAGCTTCTTGAAAAGAAGTTGGCTTTGGTTTGAAATTTAAAGCTGAAAAAAGTTGTTTAATATGATCTTTTCTTGATTCATATGAAAGATGTTTTCTAAATAACATTCTTCTTAATTTAATAATTTCATCTAATGTTAATTCTTCTATTGGTTTATCATTTAAAGGAATTTCTCCCTCATTTAATATTACTTTTTCTTCTTGATTTGTTTGGTTAATTGATTCCATTATTTTTATTTCTTAATTTAATTGATTATGAAACTTATTTAAAACATAAAAAAATAAACTTTAAAATAAAATTCTTTAAGAAATAGATTCTTCTTTGTGAAATATCTTTATTAATCAAATTATATAAAATAATTGGAAGAAGAAATCGAAGAGAAAAATTAGGAAAAAAGAATAAATCAACTAAATATATTATATTCAATTAAAAGAGTATAAAATAATCCTGTAAATAATAAAAAATAATATATATAAATAAAGAAATTCAAATCTTTTTTATTTTCATCAATAATCATTCTTAAAATTGAATTTTCAAAAATAATTATAGTGTAATCACACATTAAAATTATCAATAATAATAGTTCAAAATTTAAATTAAGAAAAATAATTCAATTAAATAATATTCAAATGTTTTATAAATTTTGAAAAAGAAATTTGAAAAAAAAGGTAAATGAAAAATAATGTTAAATGAGAGAATGGATAAACTATTTTAATAATTAATTTGGGTTTTAAATTTTTAGAAAAGAATTTTCAAACAAAAATAATCGAAAAAATGCTTTTAATATTAAAAAAATAATTTTTAAAATTAGTGTCTTAAAAAAATCCAAAAATTAATAGAATATAACAAAAAAATATTAATAAACTTTAATATTAAATAAAAAATTAAATAACAACCTTATAATATATTTATTATTTTTATATATGAAAAATAAAAAGATTTAAAAACTTAATTAATCTTTAAAAATTCTTTTAAAGATTTCATAAATAAATTTAGCGATAAAAGTATATTGTTTATCATTTTCAACAGATAACATTCTCATTTCTTTTAATTGTCTTACTAAACCAAAAAAAGAAATTCCAAAATATGTATTTCCTTTTTTCATTTGCTCTAAAATATTATTATATAAATTTATCATAGTTAAAAAGCTTCCAGTCCTTCCAACACCAGCTGAACAATGAATAACAGTAGTATCACTTTTTTCTTTATTAATAAAATCAAACATTTCAACTAAAGTATCATAAAATTGTTTAAGATCAGGAATATTATGGTCAGGCCAACCAATATAATTCAAATGATAAACTTCTCTTACATTATAATGTCCATTTTTTTGAAATTCAATTTTCTTTAACAGTAAATCTTTATATTTAGTTTTAATTTCACTAATGTTTACTAAATTAAATTTATTATCTTTTTCCATTAACTTTTTATTCCAATATTCACAACATTTTATTTTATTTCCCTCTTTAATATCACATAACATAACAATAACATTAACATTATATTCATAAATCATTTCCCAAAAATCAGAAACTGTATTCTCTAAAGGAGCTTGAGTTGCAATAAAATTATGTTTTTCTGGAATATTAATAAATGATGCATTAATGTATTTTACTTCATTTAATGGAACTAAATTATCTTTAAATGGTAATATATCTCCATATCTATCTTTATCACTTTTTTCTACTCGTCTATTATTTTTTAAATTTTGAAAATCTACTTCATTTTTTAACAATTTAAATTCTTCATTAAAATCATTATTTTTAATTTTTTCTTTGAATATAGGAAGACTATTTTTATCTATCTTATAGGAATATTTATTTATTTTATCTTTTAATCTTGAATAACTTTTGTCTTCGTATTCTTCAGGTAATTTCCCAGAAAATGGGATTTTAAGATTTGAAGAATTAGAACCCATTAAGTTAATTTTTCCTTTTTTTATTAATCAACCTTTAAAAAAAATATAAGAAAAAAAAATTAAATTTTAACTTAATAAAAAAAAACTAAAAAAAAGCAATTATAAAAATATATAACGTTTCGAAAAAATATATTTAAAATAAGAAAAAAAAAGTAAATATTAAATAAAAAATGAAATTAAAAAGTTCATCTGTAATTTCTCTTCATGACTTAGCAAGAATAAAAAATACAATAGCACCTAACAAAAGTGAAATGGAGCTTAGAAAAAATTATGACATAAAATTAAAAGAAATAAATAAAAATAAAGTGAAAGAATGGCCGAATTCATTAGAAAACAAAGAAAAAGCAAAATTAGAATTTAAAAAGATGAAATTTTTAAAAGATGAAGAAATGAGAAGGAGAATAGATGAAGAAGAAGAAAAATATCAAAAGAAAAAAAAAGAAATGGTAGTTGATAAAGCAAAATTAAAATATTTTTATCAACAAGACCCAGTAAAAGCTTTTTTAAGTAAAATGAGATTTTCAGATATGTTACAAGAAAGAAAAACACAAATTCAACAATCTCAATTAATAAAAAATAGATGGAAATTATATGATCAGTATTGGGAAGATATTGAAAAGAAAAAATTAGAAGAATATGATATTAATGAATATAAAAAAAAAGTAGAAAATAAAATAAAAAATGAGACAAATATGAAAATTATTGAAAATCAATTTAAAGATTATAAAAGAAAAAAAATAGAAGAATTACAAGATGCTTTTGTTGAAGGACAAATTATTAAATTAAATGCTCAAAATGAATTAAAAGAAGAACAAAAAAAATTAATAGAATTAAAAGAAAAACAACAAAAAATGAGAGAAGATTTTTTAAAAGCAAATGAAGAATTAAAGAAAATAAAAGATAAAGAAAAATTAAAAGAAGAAGAAGAAAATAAAAGAATTGAATTTCATGCTAAAAAAAAAGAAGAAATTGAAGATTTAAGAAAAAGAAAAGAAAAAGAAAAATTTGATTTTAAACAAAATCAAAGACAAAAATTAATTGATCATCAATTTGAAATTTTAACTAAATTAAAAGCTGAACAAGAATTAAAAACTCAAAAAGATATTGAAGAAAAAGAAAAAAAAGATTTTGCAAGAGAAATAATGAAAGAAGAAAAAAAGAAACAATTAGAAAAAGAAATTGAAGAAGATAGACTTTTACATATTAAATTAAAAGAAGAAGAAATTGAACAAAAAAAAAAAGATAATATTATTCAAATTGAAAATTTTAGAAAACAAATTAAAGAAATGCAAGAAGAAGAAAGAACAAAATATTTAGAAAGGAGAAAAAAAGAAAAAATTGTTAGTGATTATCAAAAATTTCAAGCTGATCAAAAAAGAAAAATTGCTTTAACTGATTTTAATGAAGATCAAAGTAATGCTTATAAAAATAAATATTTGTTGCATAAAGAACAAGATGATTTTATTAATTTTGCTGAAGAACAAATTAAAAAATATGATAAAGAAGGTAAAGAGATTTATCCCATGATGAAACAGTTAATGAAATATAAAAAAGAATGTGTTTAAATTTAGTTTAATTTGGTTTATAAAGATTAATTATATTTTTATCTTGAAAACAATTTTTTTTTTAAAATTTATAATTTATATTTAATTTCTTCAATATTAAATAAATAATTCATTTGAATTTTTTTTGAACATTGAATAAATATTTGATTTCTTTGTTTTTTAAAAACAGTATTCAAATTATTTATTATTTTTAGTAAAATATTCAGTTTTTTCTTACATTTTATATTTTAAAAAAATTCAATCTTTTTTTGTTTGTATTTAGGAGAGTGAATTTTATTCAATCCTATTAAACTCCTTCAAGGACAAGTCCCAGAACACTTTCAGTGCTAGAAAATAATAATTTTATAAAATAAAATCAAAAATATATTAACATCAAATTTATATAAAATGTATAAAATATTTATTATATGTAGGTATTATACACTTTTATTTTTATATAATTTATGGAATCTTCATCAAATTCATATAACAATTATAGAAAGTGAAAATGATGATGGAAGGAATTGTACAATAAACTTCAACATCTTTTTAACTTTTAATGTTTTATTTGGTAATAATTATATTATTTCTTTATCAATTAGAATAATTTCTTCTTCATCAAATTTTGGAATTAATTATAATTGTTGAAATATATTTTTTATATTTTATAAATATTTATTTTCTGGATGTAAAAAAATTTATTAATAAAAATTAAAAATATATAAACCCTAATAAAAAAAAATGATTATTTTCTATAAGTAAGATAAATATAGAATGTTTTTCTTTTTTTGAAAAAAAAACATTTTTTAAGAATTGAAGTTATATAAATTAATGATTATTTTCCTTTATATTATTATTAAAAATTAAATCTCAATTTTTAAAGATAATAATAATACTATGATTTAATAACATCATTCTATTTAAAATAAGAAATAATAAGTGAGTTTTTGTTTTTTGTACACACTCAAAAGTATTTTAAAAACAATTATTTTTTTGACTCATTTTATGATTAATAAATATTATTTTTTTATTTTATAATCGTGTTTATATGTTATTTTTATTTATTTAATTTAAAATTATTTGAATTTCTAATATAATTTAAATATTTATTATTTGATTGTCCTTTATATAGTAATTAAAATGTATATCAATTAGAATCGATCATACTAAGCCTAACGCACCGGATCCCTTCCGACCTCCGAAGTTAAGCGGCTTAAGGTTCGGTTAGTAGTCTTGTGGGTGACCGAAGGCGAACCCCGAATATCGATTTTTGACTTTTTAATTATTTTTTATTTTAAAAATCATTATCTCTGTATAGACAGAAAAGTTAATATATTTTTCCCTATTTTAGAAATAAATTTCTTTTATTACATTTCTTGTTTTTAAATATAAAGAGAAAAAAATTAATTAAAATTAATTAATTAATTATTTAATTATATTAATTATTTAATTAATTATTTTTTTAATAGGGAAAAAATGGAAACTTCTAGATTAAAACTTTTTTATTCTATAAATAATATCTTCAAAGACTTTCATTATATTCATTTCAAAAAATAGAATTTTCCTTAATTTCTGTTTAAGTTTTATTTTAAATTGAAATTGTTAAATTTAATAAATTATTTTTTTCAAAATACCGTATTTTCTATTTTAATTTTTTATAATACATAGAATATTTAATTTTTATAAATAATGTGAAAATGGTTAATTTTTCAATAAATAAAAATTAAAAAGCAAATGAAAAGTGAAGAAATTGAAAATGAAATTAATACTGATTCAAAATCAAAAATCATTGAAGATCAAAATAAAAACATAATAGAAGATGAAATAAATACTGATTCAAAGAAAAATGAAAAACAAAATGAAGAACAAAATGAAAAACAAAATGAAGAACAAAAAGAAAAACAAAATGAAAAACAAAATGAAAAACAAAATGAAAAACAAAATAAAAAACAAAATAAAAAACAAAAAAAAATTCAAAACAATAATAAAATAAGTTCAATATTTGATGACTTCTTTGAATTTCCTTTAAGAATATCAAATTTATTAAAAGATTTATCAATAAAAGAAAAATTTGAAGAAGAAAAAAGACTTTCAGTTCCTAATTTAGGAGAATTTTTCAATATGTGTGAAAAGAAAAGAAGTAAATGGGATGAAATTCCAGTAACAAACATTCAAAAATTTTTTGATTTATGTGAAAAAACAACTTTAAATGAAAAGAAAGAAAATTCAAAAAAACCAATTAAAGGATTTTCAAAATCATTTGTTCAAAGAACAATATATAGAAATGGTCATAGAATAGATGAAACTCAACAAATTATTAGAAATGAAAAAGGTGAAGAAGAAATAATAAAAGAAAAATTAGTTGATGGAAAAGGAAAGAAAACTATTATTAAAAATGGACAAAATAAAGTCATTAAAGAACAAAAAAAATTATTACCTGAATTTACTTATGTTAAAAGATATAATCCTATTACTTTTAATGATTTTGATTTGTTTGAAATGAGACCTAGAAAAATATATAATAATGGATTCTTTGGAGGTTTTCTTCCAATGAGATTACTTTTGTAAATTTTTTTCCAATAAATAAATTAAATTATAATATTTTAATATAAATGTATTTATTTTATTTAAAATTGTTTTTTATTTTTTTGAAAAATATATTTTAAATAATTTACAATCTTTTATGTTATTAACAAAAACAAAACACTTTTGATAAATTTTATATTATTGTTTAATGATTATTTTCTATTTTAATAAGAAATTCTATTGAAATAAATGAAAATCTTCTTAAAAATTTATTATTTTTTCTTTTTCAATGAATAATAATATCTTAAATTAAAAAAAAATAAAGGAAGAAAAATAATGAATAATACAGTTTTATCTCTTATAATAAATTTCTAAGAATAGAATAAATTCCTTTATCATTGATTATTAAATTAATTATTAAATATTGTATAAATTGAGAAAATTATTAATCAAAAAAATCTAATAATAAAGAATAAAAAGTGATTTAAGTATATATTAATTCTTATGATAAAAAGTACAATTAATGAATTTTAAATAACCTTCATATATTATATATATAAAATAAATTTATTTACTTTATTTTTTTATGAATAATATTTTAATTAAATATAAATATCAGGACAATAAAATGAAATGTTGTTGTTTTTGTAATAAAGATTATAGTAATTTTAGTATAAATTCAATTCAATCATCAAATTCTCATAGAATAATACCACCTAAAAATAAATCAATTAATTTATTTAATATAATTCCAAAAAATAATGAAGTACAAAATGTTTTATCATTTAGACCAACATCAATAAATGAAAATAAAGAAAAAGATATTTCTCAAAAATCAATTATGATTGAATCACCTAATTTGGAAAAAAAAGAAAAAAAAAAAAATCCTTCTTGTCCTTCAAATAATACTATTAAAAATAAAACTCAACCTCCAATTGAGAATTTAAAATTTTGTTATTTTGATGAAAATGAAGAAAATAAAAATATTAAAAATGTAAATAATATAGTAAAAACTAGATCTAATTTACAAATTCCTAAAATTAAAATACCTAAAATAGAAGGTTTTGAAAAATTAAATAAAAATAAATTAAAAATTGAAAATATAAATGAGAAAAAAAAAAAAGTCAAAAAGAAAACAAGATTTAATTTAATTGCAAATACAAATATAGAAAATAATAATATTAAATTATCAAAGGTAAATGTAGAAAAACATAGACTTTCAATTATAAATTTAGATTCTTTAGTAAAAGAACAATTTAATAAAAAGAAAAGTATTTCTGCAATAAATATAAGAAATAAAGAATCAAATGAAGTTAAAATTATTAAATCTATTTCAAAATCAAATCATATTTCAACAAGAGAAGATTTAATATATTTAACAATTCATAAAAATACAAAAAAATTAGATAAATTTACTTTATATCAAGAATCACATAATTTAACTTATTTATTATTAGAAAATTATTCTGGAAAATTACTTTTAAAAAATTTAATTATTGAACCTTTAGGTTTAATCAAATATTCAAGAAGAAATGCAAAAGATACATTAACTTTTTTTGGTTATTCAGAATATAAAGATTATAATGATTATGTTTTAAATAATACTTCATTTATATATGATAATAAACTTTTTACAAAAACTTTCTTAGCAATTTCATATGATATTAATTATAATATTTATTTTATTCAACCTATTTTAGATAAAAAAAAACAAGGAAAATTCGTTTTAATTGATATTTCAAATTCTGATTTTCCTTTTATAAATAATAAAGTATTTATGATTAATAAAGTAATTTTATTAATAATTCCTTCTAAAGAAAGGAATCATCAGAATATAAATTATTATTTAAATATAACAATTATAGAAAGTGAAAATGATGATGGAAGGAATTGTACAATAAATATTTTAAAACATGGTAAACCGATAAAAATTGGTTATAAAGATGATGATTATTTAATTTTAACAAAAGAAAAGAATATTAATGAGGATTGTTATTGTGAAATATTTTTTGACAAAGACAAAGAAATTTATTCTATTTCTGGAAAAGGATTTTGGTATGTTTTAGACCAAAAATATTCAATTAAAAAAGAAACTTTAGTTAAAATTGGAGATGATATTATTAGAATTAAAAATTGTTTAAAAAGTGATATTTTTAACTATGAAAGTGATAATAATTGTAAATAGTTTTTTTAATTTTATTTATTATTTGTTAAATGTATTATATATATAGTTACATTACAATATATTAATAAATATTAAAAAATTAAAAAAATAAATTCTTATGAAAATTATTTATTTATTTTCACAATTGAAAAATAATATAAATAAATAATTTAATATAATTTCATAAATTTAAATACACTTAAAAGAATTTCATGTTAATTAGATATTTTGGAAGAGAATTACCTACTAATTATAATAATGAAGAAAATATACAAAAAAAATATATTTATTCAGAATTCCAAAAAATCAACATTAAAATAAATCCTTATTCTTTAAATCATTATTTCCCTCTAAAACAAAAAAAAGATGAAAATACTTTTTTATTAGATAAATTTTCAATAAAAACAAATGATAATAAGGAAAATAATGTTATAATAATAAATCCTTTTTTGAATCAAATTAATAAAGAAAATACTAATATAGAGAAAATAAAATATAATCCTCAATTAGTCCAAGAATACTCAAGTGACATTTATTCATATTTAAAAGAAAATGAAAATATAAATTATCCAGAATACTCAAATAATTTATTTTCAAATCAAAAATCAGAAAAAATAAATTCAAAAACAAGAGCAATAGTAATAGATTGGTTAGTTCATATTCATTATAAATTGAAACTTAAAGAAGAAACCCTTTATTTATCAATAAATATAATGGATAGATTTACAAAAAAAACTCCTTTTAATTTAAATAAATATCAGTTAATTTCAATTTGTTCTTTTTTAATTGCTTCTAAATTTGAAGATATTTATCCTCCTGACATTAATGATTTAATTTATGCTTCTAAAGGCACTTATAATAAAGAGGAAATAATTAAAACTGAATATGAAATATTAAAGACATTAAATTTTGATTTACTTTATAATTCATCTT
Source organism: Isotricha intestinalis (assembly GCA_023807065.1). Lineage (NCBI taxonomy): Eukaryota > Ciliophora > Litostomatea > Vestibuliferida > Isotrichidae > Isotricha > Isotricha intestinalis. The sequence goes on from JAJJLU010000809.1 coordinate 11,188, forward strand.
TCAAATTTTTAACTTATTTTTATTTAAGTAATCAAATTAATAATATAAAAGTACTCCATTTAGCACAGTATATTCTTGAACTTTCTTTGTTAAATTTATCTTCACTTAAATATAAACAAAGTTTAAGAGCTGCAGCTTGTTTTTATATGGCAAATAAAATTTTAAAAGAAAACAATTGGAATTATATTTTTCAATTTCATACTGGTTATAAAGAAAGTGATTTGAAGCCTTGTATTAAAGATATTATTATTTTTTTACAATTTGAATTGAAAAATAAACCAAATAGTATTAGAGATAAATTTAATTCTGTGAATTATAGTAATGTTGGAGGAATTTTTAACAAGAAAATGTAATTAAATTTTTTTTATAAAAATACATTTATGAATAATATTTAATTAATTAATATTTAAATAAAATAATTATTTTATTTAATTCTCTATCATATAACATTAAAAAATAATATTAATCAATTATTAAAGGAAAAAAAAAAAAATTAAAATTTGTGAATGAATTATAAAAAACTAATATTTCAAAGAAAAAAAAACAAAAAATACTAAAAAAAATTATTTCTTAAATCTTCCCCAAATTTTAATAGTTCCATCCATACTAGATGTAACTACATTAAAATTTTTCAAAGGAAAAATTCCACTTAAAGGTTTAGTATGACCAATTAATAAAGCTCTTTCACTAGTTCCAATTTCCCAAATTCTTCCTTTACAATCAGTTCCAGCAACTAATAAATATTTTTCATGATCCATTAAATTAAAATCATAAATAGCATCTTTTGTAAATTGAACACTTCTTATTTTTTTCAATGAAATAACATTAATAAAATATATATTCCCATCTTCACAACAAGCAACTATTCTATTTCTTGCATATCTTAAATTATCTATTTCTGAATTTATATTATCTATTATTTTAATACAATCATAATTTTTATTTGAATCCCATATTCTAATTGTTTTATCATCACTTCCTGAACAAAGATAATTATATTTGTCAATAAATAATAAGCTTACTATTGAATTTGTATGACCCATTAAATTAGTTTTTTTTATATATTTCTTTTCTTTATCTTTCTTCCATATTATTAAAAGTAAATCTTCACCTCCACTAAATATATATGTTTCTTTTTTATTACTTACATAAGATGAACATAAAACACTTTTTGTATGTGATGTTAATGTTGCATAACATTTTAATGTTTTTAAATCCCATAATTTTAATGTACGATCTACACTACATGAACATAAATAACGTAGTTTTCTAAATTCTCTTAATGATAAAACTGAATTTGAATGGCCTTTTAATATTGCATTTAATTTGAATTTTATATTATCTTTTGTACCCCATATTTTTATTTGTTTATCTAAAGAAGATGAAGCTATTTCATTTGTTAATGTTATATGAATTATACATGTTATTTCTAATTCATGAGCATTTATTGTTTGAACACATTTATATGTATAATATAATTTTGTTGGATCTCTTACTATTTTATGAGTATCTTCTCTATCACCATCTATATTATTTGATTTATGAGTTATTGTAGATTCATCATAATCTATTCTATTATCGGAGATATTATATTTTTGTTTATATTCAAAAGATTTATTTCTTTTTTTAAATAAATTAGCACTTGTTCTATTTAGCTCATTTAATTTATTCACATTATTATTTGGTATTGGAGTTTGATTATTATACATATTATATAAATTCATTTTATCTTTATACAAATTTGGCTTTCCTTGAATACTTCTATTATTATATAAATTAGGTTTTCCATTCAAAAAATTATTAGGTGTATTTAAATTACTATCATTATTATATAAAATTGGATTATCATTTAATTTATTTTTATTATTAAAAGAATAAGGTTGATAGCTATTAATTAAATTATTTTGACCAGTGTTTAAATTAACTAAATCATTTGGATACATACTATTGTCATATAAACTATTTGGATTTAAACCACTATATCTTAAATTACTTGGATATTCATAACTTTTACCTAAATTATTGGAATAAATAACTTTACTTTGTGGATTATCTGAATCTGAGTCATTTTCATCAAATTCATTAGGATCAAATAAATTATTAGGATTTAAATTAGGATCATATAAATAATTTGGATACATTTCAATTTCAGGAATTGACTCATAATAATTATTTGGATATTCATTATTATAATCTTGATTATTTGCATAAGGATATATATCACTTGGATTATTATTATTTGGGGAATTATTTGATATTTTCTTTTTTCTTTTATTAAATGTATCATTTAAGTTATCTATAGATTTTGACCTCTTAAATTGCTTTTTTTTATCAGGTCTTTTTTTATTTTGTTTTTTATTCTTTTTTTTATTTAAATTATTATAATTGTCTTCATCATTATCATTTAAACTTCCTGAATCATCACTATGTAAATCCTCATTGATATGTCTTTCATTATATCTTATTCTTTCTTCAGATACATCACATCCCATATTATAAGTGAAAAAAAATTTATTATTTATAAATTTAAAACAATTAACAGAAAAATCTATTAAAAAATTAATATTAAATTCTAAAAATATAAAGAAAAAAAAAATTTTGTTAATAATTTTTAAATAAGAAAAAATTAAATTATAATTCCTTTAATTTACTATGTGAATTTTCTTTATTAATTTTTTCAATTAATTGATAATGAGGAAGTTTCCTTTCAATTCTACTAAAATATTTTTTAAAATACAAATCTTTAATATCATTAACATAAGTAAACCAATAAGGGAAATTATTCCAAGGAACAAACCAACACATAGTAAAAATTATTAAAATACAAATACAATAATAAATAATTTTAGAATATTGACTAACATCAGGGAAAAAATGGCTCTCTCCAAAAAATATAACTGCCAAATTAGTAACTGTACCAAAATAAATAAAAGCTTGAATAATATCATTATAAATTTCAATTCCTAAAGATTTATCAAGAATATTAACTCTAACTAAAAAAAATATTTTATATGAATCAAAAAATTTTTCTAAATAAGCTAAAATAAATATTACTAAAGGAGATAAAGGTGCTCCAACTCCAAATAATAAGACTATACCAAATAATATTATCATTTCTGAATATTCAAATATTAAATCATCATAATTATTACACATTATTTGATGTTCTATACTATGAGGAATTATATCATTTAAATGCTCTTTATTTATTTGTTTTTTAAAACTTGCTATAGCTGCATTTTGAACGAAAATATGAATATAAGTTTCAATTATATCAAAAATAAAATACCAAAATAACATTGAATATAAATGAATTTGCATTTCTTCTAAACAAGATGTACTACCATTATATCCATAACATTTTTCTTTTTCTTTATTTAAAAATGAAGTTCTTTTTAAGAAAAGAATATAAAATATTGAAGAGTAAAAATTTATTATTTCAAATAACATTAATTTAATTGCTAATGTATTTAAGCTTTCATAATCTTTTTGATGATTTTGCCAATTATTTAAAAATTTAGCAACATACCAATATGAAAGATACAATAATTTAATTTGAAATAAACTTAATGTCCCAATTAAAAAACCAATTAAACCTCCTTTTTCAGGATAATTATTTAATAAATAAGATTTCCATTTAAATAATAAAATAACAATAAAAATAGAAATAGATAACATACCAAAAAGAATAATATATGTTAATATAATTTTAAATATTTTTTTAATTTGATTTACATAAGGAAAATCTTGATAAAATATTAATTTTAAATAACCATCTGGGATAAAAGTTTCACTATCAGGTTCATTTCTTATATAATTTTCAGTCCCCCAAATATAATTAAATATTTCTTCTTTTTGTTTCCATTGTTTAGAAAAAATCGAAGCCCATAAAAGTAAAATAGCACTAAAAAAAATTAAAAGAATTTCTTTTGCATTTTTTTTTTCATTTAAATTAAATTCAAGTGAATAAACTATAATTCCCATTAAACTTGGAAAAATTAACCATTTAATATAATCAGTTAACCAAAGAAAATAATAAGCCATTTGTTCTCCATAATAATTTCTTATTGTAAATATATAATCTATAGTTTTAGAATTATTGAAAATATTCCATGAATTAAAAACTATATTTCCAATACTTAATTTACTACCATAATCAACATAATTTCTTTTAATCAAAATATACTTAATTAACTTTTTTTTCATCATATATTTTTTTCTAATAATCTGATCAAAGGAATCATAAATAATTCTTAATTTATCAATATTTCTAAATTTAGAACATCTATCACAATTTTCATCTCCTTCAAAATTTACATTACATTCATGATAATCATCATTATTTTCATATCTTTGAAATTTATCTGCTTTTTCACTAGTAAATCTTTCATAAGGAGGCCATAAAAAAACATTATTAATATCTAATTCATTATATTTAATAGGATACCATACTCTTCCTTCTGGATCATCATTAATATTTTTTAATAAATTAACATTATCATTTTGAATAATATCATAATTTATAATATCTTTATTTTTATTATGTAATAAATTTGCAAAGTGTTGATATTTAAAACCATAAGGTTTCATTTTTAATTCATATTCATTTTTTTCTGCTAATTTACTTATTGTTTCTTCATCTCCAAATATTGATAAAATAAATGAATCTGGAATATCAGAAAAATCAATTGATAAATTTAATTGAGTAAAATATTGAATAACTTTACTAAAAATTAATATTAAATCATCATAATCAAAATAATAATAATTCACATCATTTCTTTTTACTATATTTTGAAATAATTTATTCATTCTTTGATAATATTCTGGATTTTGCTCATTTAATTTTTTTGCTTTATATTCGGAACATTTTGATAAAAGAACATCAAGAAAATCTTCTGAAGTAGTTTGAAATTTTTCAAATAAATGTAAAACATGTTCAATCACTTTTTGTGTTACTTTATTTCTTTGAATTATTTCTGAAGTTTTTAAATTATCATCAAAATTATTTAAATCAAAATCTTCTTCAAAATTAACATCTAATTTTAAATTATAAGAAAAAAATCCTGTTAATAAATTTAATCCAGTTATTCTTCTAAAATTATTTTGTCTAATACAATATTTTTTATAAAAAGAATTAGGACAATTAAAAAGAAGTATAATAAGTGGAGTATTTTCTAAAGGTTTTTTTCCTTTTATTAAAGAATTAATTCCATCTTTTATTAATAAAACTATATTAGATGCTATTATTTCAGAACTAATTTTTTATTTAAATATATATAAAAATTACCCTGATATTCCTTTTTGAGACATAAGAAGTTGTCCAAATAAATTATTTCTTGCAATAAAATCGTCATTTCTACCTGATGTTTGTTTATTTAAATTTTCATTACTTTCTTCATATTTTTCTTCATTTTCTAACATTTTGTTTAAATTTTTTTTTTTTGAATTTATAACAATAAATAATTTTAGAAAAAATAATATTTTAATATAATTTATTTAAGATAATGATTTAACATTCCTCCCTTTGAACACATATAATTAAATAAATTTGAATTAAAATGTCTAACAACTTTTTCACTTTTTTGTTGAGCAATATATATTTCTTCAAATTTACCATATTCAAATAAAGAACCTAAAGTAACGAATAAAAAACTAATAATTATTTCCAATAAAATTTCAATTGGAAACTTTGAAAAATCAATAGAATAAGATTCATTATAAATCAAATTTTTATCTAATTAAAATAAAAAATAAAAAAAATACTTTGAGAAACCACATAAGCAGAATGAAAAATTATTAAAAATCCAAAACAAATTAAAATTTTAGACATTTTTCAAATAATAAAAATATAGTACTTATATTTAAAAAAATAAATAAATAAAAATTCTTAAAAAGAATAATTATAAAAATGGAAGAACAAAAACAACCTGAAGCACAAGTTATTGAAATTCCTCAAGACTTAATTCTTGATTTAGATGATAATATGAAAACTGTTATGAAAGATGTTATTAAAAGAGCTTTTGATGATGAAAAAACTCCTGTTAAAATGTGTGAATTTATTAAAGCTAAATTATTAGAAAAAGAAGAAGGAAAATGGAATGTTATTATTGGAAAAGATTTTTCTACTGTAGTTGTTCATAAAAGTAGAAGATATGGTTTGTTTAAGGTAGGAGAGTTAAATATTTTAATTTGGCAATCTGGAAGTACTACTCTTTAAAAAGATTTTTTGTTAAATTTGTTTTTTTAAAATATAATATGTAACGTATTTTTTTGAATATTTTTTAAATTTATATTTTTTTATTTTTAATATTTATCATTCTTGTTATCTAATTATAATAAAAAATATTCATATTAAATAAGTTTATCAAAAACAATTTTGTTTTAACAGAAAATATAAAATATTATATGAAAAGTTATCATCTTACAATGTAAAAAAAAGGAAAATTTAAAATAAAACATTTTAATTAAAAATTAAAAAAATATAATATTTTAAACTCAAATATATTCATAAAAATTGAGCTAGTAAAAAAATATACATAATATAATATTATATCATATATCTTCAATGATGATATTTTTAAATTCAAGTATTATAGTTCAGAAAACAAATTTATATATAAATAATTGAAAACTTGATTGTTAGAATAATAAATAAAAAAAAGTACAATTTTTACAAAGAAATAACTCTATCTCCATAATTCATTATATTTAAAAATAAAAAGAAAGTAATAGATTAATTTTTCTTATATTTAATAGGTTGTATAGTTCTAAACCTTTAATATTTTTAGATAAATAAAATAAATCAAATGAACTTTATAACAATTAATCTTCATTCTGAAAAAAAAAAAATTTAAAAAATAATATATAAACAAAAAAATTAAGACAGAAAAATACTTTTTAAATTTTCATTAAATTAACTTTAATATTTTTTATTTACTAAATATATTTTTTTAACCTGGGGATTGGGGATTGGGGATTGGGGATTGGGGATTGGGGATTGG
>JAJJLU010000810.1:0-18184 GCA_023807065.1 Isotricha intestinalis
CCCATGTCTTAATATTTATAAAATGATGATTCAATTTATTATTAGAAGAATTCATCATCAATAAATAAATAAAAAAATTTAGAAAAAAATTAAATATAATAATATATGAGAAAGAAAAGTATATTTATTATCTTCTGAATCAATCAAATCATTCATAATCTGTGTTACAATAAAATAATTTATAATCATTTCTTTGATTATAAAATTACTATACCATATTTGCAATATGAATTCTTTTTTTATTTATTCTTCCAAAATTTGAGATATATTTTATTAATATTTATTAAAATATTTTTAAACAAAACCAACAATTAATATTAAATTTTCTCTTATAATTTATTTTATCTTAATAAGTGAAACACAGAAAATTTAAAATTTTAAAAGTTGGAGTTTCTCTTAAAAATGTTAATATGCTTATTAATTTATCAAAAAAAATTCAAATTTGAGCATTAGATAATAAATTAGATAATGTTGATTTATAATAATTGTAATTTTAAAGTTTGTAAATTTAATGAAAGATTGGATAATATTTTTAATTATTAGTGAGTTGAACAAAAATTATTTTTCTTAAGATTATATAATAGTAAAAATTGACAAGTGAGATTAAAAATTTTTCCGAAAATAAAAAAATTGAATAAATTTAAATATTTCATAAAACAAATACAAATAAAAAACATTTAAATTGTAAACAAAATTATAATTAATTATATTTTTAATAATATAGGAAATGATAATAATATATTAATATAAAAACAAACAAAAATAAAAAAAAAAAATGATAAAAAAAAAATATAACATAAAAAATAAATGCTCAATCAATCATATACAATTAATTTAAGGATTATCAAAAAAAAGGAAATAAAAATTTATCAACATTTGATAAATCAATTAATAAAATTTTATAGGGTCCTTAATAAAAGAAATTATTTTATATTATTTTTAAAATAAATATAAAAGTCAATAAAAATTCAATTAAAAATATAAAACAATGAATTATATTCTTCATATAAATTAATTGATAAAAGATTAATAAATATTGTTTTTACATCTAATCAAATTTCAATATAACAAATTTGTTTAAGTTCAAATTATTTTCCAGTAAAAAATTAATTGATAATGAAAAAAAATAATAAGAGAAAGTTAAAAAAGAGAATTTAGAATTTTATTAAATAAATAATATTTGAGTAAAATAAATAAAAAAATATAAATCAAAAACTTTTGTATTAAGAAAAAATCAAAATAAAAATAAAATATTTAGTTTAGTTTTCATCAAAAAAAATTCTTTAATTATGTTTTGATGATTTAGTATTAAATAGAATTTTCTATTGTTTTGAATTATCCTTATTTTTGAAATAATATTTTATTTAATCTTATTTTTGTTATTATTTGTGATTTTTATGTTTTCAAAAAAATTGATTGAATTTATTGTTTTTTTTTATTTAATTATTATATTAATTATAATTGTACTTTTTAGTTTATTAATTAAATGATATTGTAAAATTAAATTAAAACTTTATTCTTTTCTCAAATAGACATTCATTCATAATATATTATATAAAATATAATAAAATTAAATCAAAAAATACATTTGGCTTTTTTATTCATCTTTTTTATTGTTTTTTCTTTTTTGATTTTTTTTTAGTTTTTTTTTTCTTTTCTTTATATTTTATTTCTTTTTTGATTTTTGTTCTATCATTTTTTTTTCTCTTTCTTTTTTTGTTAATATAATTTTTACTTGAATCAGAACTTAAAATTTCTATTATTGATGTATTATTTGATTTATTATCATCTAATTTAATAATGGTTTCATTATTATTATCATTATTATTATCTAAATTCTGTGTGATAAAAAATTGAGATAATTTTGAAAATAAAGTTGATATTTTTTTAAATTTCAATGATAAAAGTTCAATTTCTTTTTTAATGTTATTTTTAAGAACAAATTCTTTTTCTTCCAATTTTTTAATCATTTCTCTTTTAAAAATTATTTAAATTTATATATAAAATAAATAATAAAAAATATTTATCACTTAATATTTTAATAATAATTAGTTTATTTTAATTTACAAAAAAAGCAATTACCAAATTTTTAACTCAAATTCATCATTAGATAATAAAATATATATTATTTTATTTATATTAAAAACATATAACAGTCTCTAATTTAAAAGAGTAAACAACCAAAACAATTTTGATCGACTGGTCTATAAATTTCTTCCATTTTTTTATAATTAAGTAAATTTTCTCTAATAATTTTTTTTGAAATTGAATTTTTTTTATTTTCTTTTTTATAACATTTTATTTGTATTATATCTATTTTCGTATTAAAAGAAACAGATTTTCTTTTAGTTTTTTTTTCATAAAGGATATATGAATTATTTGGTGATTGAGTTTCGCTAAAATTTGTTTCTAAACTTTCATCAAATTTATTTTTCTCTATTTTCTTTTTTTTGATATTCATTTTTTTTATAATTTTCAAATATATTATAAATAATTATGTGAAGTTTTTATAATATTTAACAATATTAATTTATATTATAAAAATTATATAAAAAAAGTTATTTTTTATTATTATTAATATCAAAAGGTATAATATTATTTTTTGAATAAAAAAAATTAATTGGTTTTGGAGATTTAGCTTGAAAATGGTTATTATTAAAATTCTCCAAATTTAAACTATATTCACTCAAATAATTCCTGTTTGCTTTTTTTTCAAAATTATAAAAATTATTTTTCATGTTGTTTATAATTTTTTTCCCTGAATTTGTTTTATTAATTGTTTTTGGTCTAGTTTTAAGATAAACTCCATATCCATTTTTTTCAAAAATATAATCAATTGAATTGTTTTGTAAATAATTTTTGTAATTAATTTTAGGAGTTATTATATTATATGTTCCTAAAAAATAAGTCCAATGCATTTTAAAAAAAATTTGTTCAGTTTGAGTTTGAGAATCAATTAAATGATTATTAATAATTATATCTTTATTGTTTGTATTTGTCTTTATATTATTTATAGTTATTTCTTTATTATTATTATGATTATTTGAAAAACTATTTATTGAATTTTCAAAAAGTTTTTTCCTATTTGTTGCACTAAATAAATTTTTTCTTTTTGAATTTGAATTTTGATTTTTTTTTTCTGTCAAAGGATTAACATTTACTTTTGGTAATTTCATATTATTTGAATTATTATAATTTACTGTTTTAAGAGGTTGACTCAGTTTATTGTTATTATCACTTAAATTTAATTCTAATAATTGATTTTTTTTGCTTATTACATGTAAAGGTTGTCTTACACTTTTTCTTTTTTTATTCTTTTTTCTTTTTGAATTAATTGGTAATAAATTTTGGATTTCTTCAATACTTAAATTATCTCCACTTGGTTCGCTTTCACTGTCACTTTCATTAGAACTTATACTATATTCTTTCTCACTTTTTTCTTTATCTTCATCTTCATTTTCATTTTCATTTAATTTTTCCTTTTTCTTTTTTTCGATATATTCATTAAATTCTTTCTCTATTTGATTATAATTTTTCTCTATTTTATCTTTTAATTCATTTTTTAAACTTATATTTTTTATTCCATCTTTTAAATTATTATGATAGAATAAATATAATATTCCAATACAAACATCTCTTCCAATATTTTCTAATTTTTCAGTGTCAAAATATTGATTAGCATATTTTCCACTAATACAACCAAAATAAGATGTTTCTAAAGTAAAAACATTTTCAATATTATATTCTTTGAATAAATGAATTCTTCCCGTTCCATTTTTATATTTTGGCATTTTAAATTTACATTTATCAAAATTAATAATATCACATAATTTACTACAAGTAAAAGGGAAAAATTTACAAGCTTCAAAATTATGATAAATATAATTTCCATAAAAGAAAGAATTAAAAGCTCCGAAATGACCATGAAAATCAATAATACATTCAATACTATATTTGAGTGAAAAATTATGAATTAAATTTTTAGTGTAGAAAATTTCTGGATGTAAAAATTCATTAGGATTAATCCATCTTCTATTTAAATCACAACCTGAAAAAGAAGTTCTTGTATTACCAGAAATAACACCATCAACATTAATCATTGGTATTATTTTAAATATAAAATTATCTCTTAAATATTTTGCTTCATCACTATTTCCTAATAAAAATTTAATTGCTCCTTTAATTTTCCATGAACCAACTGTTTCACTTGGATGTTGTCTTGCTATTAAAAATATTACTTTTCTATTTTTATCATTATTAAAAGCATTATTAATATAAGAATTATTTATTGTTATATAATCAATATCATTTCCTCCTATTGTTTGACATAATGTTTTCCTATGAAAAAAAGGGTATTTGTTATTTTCATATTTTGTATAATAATTTAAATCTTTCATTAAATCTGTATATGTAAATGGAATACAATTTGCAAAATATATTTCATCGTTATCATATTTTGATGTATAATCAAATGATAATGAATAATAATATTGTCTTCCTCCTTTATATATTCGATATAAATTATTTTTATAATATTTTACATTTTCTATTGTATGATGCCAAGTTTTTTTTTCTATTAAATTTCCTTTTTTTGAAAAAACCCATATTTTAATTCCATAACAATATTTTGATGTTTTTCTTAACATATTCATTATATTAAAATTTACTCTTTTGTCTTTTTTCATATTTTTAACTCTAAAAAAAAACCATTGAGTATAACCATTTGTATTTGTATCATTATGTAAAAAAAGTTGATATTTATCAATTTTATCTATATTATCCTCATCATTCATTTTTTGTGTAAAATATGCTAATTGTAAATTTCCACTTTCAAATTTACTTTCAAAAATTAATGTTTCTTCTATATTAAATCCATTATTTCTTATTAAATTCTCTATATTAATTTCATTTTTCTTTTTTTTATTTCTTTTTTTTTCTAATTCTCTTAGATTAACTATATTTTCAATAGTAACTTTTCCTTCATTGTTAAAATTTTCTTTATAATAAACTAATTTTTTTAACATTTTATTTGAATTAATATATAAATCTAATATATATTCTTGAAATGAAAGTTGTATTCTATCTTTTTTTTCTAAAAAAAATTCTTCATCAAAATCATTTATATAATTATTAAAAGATGGTAAATCAACTATCGTATAATTTTTGCCAAATTTAGGAGGATTTAAAGGTATATTTTTTCTTTCTATTAAAGGGTCTGCTGGAGGAATAAAAAAATTTCTTGAAGTTAAATTATTTATATTTGTTAATCTTATTGATTGTTTTGGATAAAAATTATATAAAGATCTTGTTGAATTATTCTCCATTATGGTTTTTTTATTTAAAAATTAGTGTTTATAAATTAGGAATTAATTAATAAATATTAATAACTATATAATATTTTTTTAATGATAAAAGAAATTTAAAAACAAATATTTATTTTTTTTTTAATGAATTATAAAATAATATTATTTAATTACCTTTTTATATTTTTTTTGATAATCTAATTTTGTCAAATTGTTTAGCAATATTTGTATTATTTTTTGTATGAAGAACTAAATTGTTAACCAAATTTTTATATTTTCCTTCTTTTTTTTCTTCATAACTAATTAAAGAACTTTGATTGATAATATTACTTTTATTCTGATGATCTCTTTTTTGATTAGCAATTTCAGCACTTAAATCATTATTACTTAAAGAAGCATCAATTGTATATTTATTTATATTTTTATTGGTTTTATTTCTTTGTTTCCCAATTAAATGATTTAATAACTCTTGATCTTCATCATCAATTAAATTTAAATTATCATTATCATTATTATTAAAAAGAACATTAATATGATAGTCATTAATATTTGCTTTTTGTTTTTTATTTATTGTATATTTTTTTTTTTGATTTGTTATTTGACTTTCATTTATTTTTTGTGATTCTTGAGTGTTTGATACAAAATCATTATAATTATATTTTTCTAATTCATTCCAACTTACTTTATCTACTTTTCCTGTTTCATATTCTTTTTTATTTTTTAATATTTTTATATATGACTTCTCTTTTTTTAAATTCGAATTTTTTATTTTTATTAATTTCATATTCTCATTTACTTCTTTCTTTTTTTGTAGATTTAATATTTTTTTTTCTTTTTCTTCTTTCAATTTTTTTTCAATCTCTTTTTCTTCATATTTTCTTTCTAATATTTCTTTTTTTTCTTTTGCATATTTTTCTTTGTCTTTACTTAATTTTTGAATTTGTTCATTTGTTTTTTTTGGCAATCTATAATCTTGAACTTCATGACTTCCAAAAGGAAGAATAAATCCAATCATTTTTTTTCTATATAATTTAACAAAATCAATTTCTAAATATAAGTAAAATTCTTCAATTAATTGTTCTGAAGATTTTTTTCTTAAAATTTCCAATTGTTCATAATATTTTGAAATTGTTTCAATTAATTCTTCTCTGGTGTAAAGTAATAATGATTTTTTTTTTACAATTGTTGTTACAGTTGTTGTTGTTTTTGTTATTATTTTATTCCCTTTTTTATATATTTTCTTTGAAACATCTGTTTTTTTACCTATTACATCTACTTTCTCTATTGATTTTATATCTTCTTTTATTTCCTTTTTTGTTGTTTCTTCTTTTTCTATTTTCTCCTTTACTTCAACAGAATTATTTTCTATGTTTATTTTATTTTTTATTGATATTTCTAACACCTGATTGTCTTTTACTTCTTCTATATTATTATTATTTTCATTTTCATTATTTTCATTTTCATTATTTCCATTTTCATTGTTTTCATTTTCTTCTTTTTTCTCTTCTTCTTTTTTATTTTCTTCATTTTCTTCATTTTCTTTTTCTATTATCTTATTTTCATTATCTTGAATTCCTTTTTCTTCTGTTTTTATATTCTTTTTTTTTTCTTCTTCTATTTCTTTTAATCTTAATTTACATAATTTAATTCTACTTTCAATATTTTTTATTTTTTCTTCATTTACTGCTTCTGCTAATTTAGGAATAATAATTAAAAATTCTTCAAGAAATAAATTTCTATAATCATGAGAAGTTTTTTGAAATATTTTAATTAATTCATCTCTTTTAACTAAAACTTTAAATTCAACACAAAATTTTAAAAATTCACTTAAATTTAAATTTTCTGTTTTATTTTCAAAATCCAAAAAAGTATTTATACTTGAATTAATAGTATTATGTTGTTTACTGTAGAAATAAAATATTTCTTTTAAAGCATTTTTTCTTAATTGTTCTTTAGTTGGTTTTGATGAAAAAATTGATATATTTGATTTTTTAACTTTTATTGCTTTATTATCATTAGAATTTATGTTGTTTAATAATTGAGCATCTAATTTATTTGTTTTTATATAATTTTTTAGATTTGTAATATTATTTTGTAACATTACTCTTTTACTTTTTAATTTATGAATCATATCCATTATATAATCAGTATTTTCTCTATTTTGATTTTTTTCATAAAGTATATCTTCAAAAATTTTAATTTGTTGTTCAACATTCATTTCTTCAAAAAGAAAAGCTTTAATTTTACCATTAAGTTCTTCTTTAGGGTCATATTTTTCTAAATATGATATTTTTTTCATAATATCACTATCAAATAAAGTTCCTAACTCATTATTTAATTCATCATTAATTGAAACTAATGAAATATTATCATGTTTTTCAATATATTCTGAAATTATTAAAGATATTAATTCACAATATAAAAATCTATTTGAATTTAAAATTTCCATATCATCTTCATTTACTATATATATCATTCCTTCTACTTCAAATTCTATATTATTTTTTTTAATTTCCTCATTAGAAATTATTAAATTTCCTCTTTTATCATATTTTGAAATTACTTTTTCAATTTCATCATCTTTATTTAATAAATCTATTTCTTTTTTAATTTGAATTTCTTTTATTTTTCTTTCATAAAAAATATGATTGTATTCAGTTATTTTATTCTTTGTAAATTCACATATATCTTTTATATAATATTCTGATTTTTTTCTTGATGAAGAAGTCATTAAGTCTGCTGTTATTAATTCATTAAAATTATTTGATGATATTGGTAAAAATTGACAAATTTTCATAATATTCGATATTACATCATATATATTATTTGTTGGAATAACAGTTAAATTTAAAGACCTTTGCTTATATTCATTATAAATTTGACTTATTTGATTTTTGTAAATTTCAAATTTTTTTTTTAATATATATAAAGAACGACGCTTGATTAATTCTTGAATACTATTTTTTGCCATATCATTTATATTTTCTTGTTCATTTAAATACGACATTTTTCAGTTTTTTAAAAATTATAAACTTTTATTGGGTCTATTTATTATATTTTATAAATATAATTAAAATATTTCCTTAAAATATAATATAAGAAAAAAGTGTTGAATCAATATTATCCAAGAATTTCTTAATTAAAATATAAGGAAATTAATTCTTTAAACTTTATTACCTTAAATAAAAGGATATATTTTTTGAATTTTTTATTTTCTCTCATTTAATTTTTTCAATCTAGAACACTCAGAAAAATTTTGACTTTCTTTCATTTAATATAATTTAATCTGCATTAGAACTCTCGAAACTTTGGTAAAATTTCTTAAATAAAGTCAAATTCTTTTTTGTATTATACTTTTTTAAACTTAACAACCATTTTCCATAAATAATGCTTCATTTTTACCCATTTAATAAGTTATGTATTTCTTCTATGTTGAAATTTCAAATTATAAAATAATAAAAAAATAAAAAATAAAAAAATGTTTAAAACAAATGATAATAATAATAAGTTAAACTATCAGCAAAAATTTTTAACAAATTTATTAAAAAAACCTGAAAATAAATTGTGTGCTGATTGTAAATCTCCAAATCCAAATTGGGCAAGTTTAAATTTAGGAATATTTATTTGTATTAAATGTTGTGGTTGCCATAGACAACTCGGTACACATATTTCAAAAATTAAATCCATAGATTTAGATATATGGCCTGAAGAATATTTAGAATATTTTCAATATATAAATAATAAAATAGCAAATGATTATTGGGAATTTAATATACAAAATTTTGATTTTTCAAAATTAAGAAACAATGACAATTTACTTTATAATTTTATTAAATTAAAATATGAAAAAAAGAATTTTATTAAAAATAACAAAGAATATGATCCTATGACAAGAATAATAGTAATGAAAAAAAAAGGACAAAATTTAAATGATATTTTTATAAATAATAAAAAAAAGAATGGAAGGAATCTTAAAATTTGTAATTTTGATATTAATGATACTAAAAGTGAATTTGTTGGAATGAATAGAAATAATTATAATAAAATTCAACGTTTAGAAAAACAAACTTTAAAAAAAAATATTTATGGAGAAGAAGGAATTATTGGTTATTCTAGTATTCAAGAATTTTTAGGAAATAATAATAATAATAATAATGTCAATAATGATATTATCACAATGAATGATATTAAACAAACTGCTCAACAAATTGTAAATAACCAACAAAATAATTTAATGTATGAAGGGAATACTCAACTTAATAGTGTAAATATTATAAATAATAATAACCAATTCCAAAACTCATATAATTTAAATAATTTAAATTCAAATCCAAATGGACAAATTAATCATCATTATAATAATAAAGATTTTAATAATTTACAATATTATAATAATAATCAAAATTATAATTCGACAAATAATTACTCAAATGATAGTAACTATATAAATAATAGAAGTTTTCAAAATTTTTATAGCAATAATAATAACAATCAACAAATAAATAATATTTGTTTAAATAATAATCAAATGTATCCAAATTTTAACAATCAATATCCACAAAATTTTCAACAATATTATAAAAACATTAATGATTTAAAAGAGAATTTTCAAAATCTAAACCATTCAAATGGTAATTTATTTAATTTTAATAAAAATAATATAAAAATGAATATAACAAATGACCCATTTCAACAATTTTTATAAATTTATTATAAATATAATAATTATTAATATAAACAATTTTTCTACCCATTAACTATTTTAAGTTTCTTTTTAATCTTATTATTTATAATTATGAAATATAAAAAATATATTTCCTAATGAATTATAAGAAATAATAATATTAATTTTATTAAATAAAAATAATTATAAGTAAATTTCAAATGATAACTTAATTAAAAAATAAATGAAAAAATAACCTTAAATATATTATTACCATATTTAATAGATATAATAAATTCATTTTAAATATCAAACATAGAAATAGGTCATCTTTGAAATAGAAAATTCAAAAAACAACAATATCTTAGTCTCATCAATAAATCACATCATCATCTCAAACTCAAACATTAATTTTTCTCTTTCAATTAAAACAATTCAAAGAATAATAAAATAGCATTTACATCAATATTCCAAAGATTTAATAATTATTTTATGAAACCAACTGAATTAGAAATCCACGACCAGAAATATATACTACTAGGAAAAATTTTTTTCTTCAAAAAAAAAGTTTTGTTTAAAAAATAAGGTAATTAGATCATAACCTTATATTTATAAACCTTAAATATTAATTAGTGAAAATAATAATTATGAAAGTGTTTTTAAAGGAAAAGATAAAAGATATAAAATTACAATTAATAATAACCCTTGGTCATGAAACTTATTAATAGAATTAATGAAAATTTAAAAAGTGATAAATTTGAAAGTTTTCTATTTGATAATATTATATTTAATGTATAATCTTTTTCACTTTTTTTATCTTTTTCACTTTTTTTATCTTCTTTTTCACTTTTTTTATCTTTTTTTTCACTTTTTTTATCTTTTTCACTTTTTTTATCTTTTTCACTTTTTTTATCTTTTATACTTTTTTTATCTTTTTCAATTTTTTTATCATTTTCATTTATTTCATTTGAATTATTTTTTTCTTCTTCTTTTGATTGTAATTTAATATCAATTGCTTGACTTTCACTTTTAGTTTTATTAAAAACTGATTTTAATTTAGGAGAATTTTCTTCTTTTTTTTTTTCTCATTGATAATATGTTGACTATGATCACTGTGATCCTTTGCTATATGAAATTAAATAAATTTATATTTTTATATTTTTTTTAATTATAATTTTACTTAAATCAGAATCAGGTTGTTGTTGTTTATTTTCATTATCTTTTATATTATCATTATCTTTAATTTCTATTATTTTATCATTGAATGATATTTCATTTCTTGTACAAGGATAACAATATTTCTATTTTTTGTATTCATAAATATAGTTACGAATAATTTGTTCATTTTCTTTTTTTTTTATTATTTTTTTTAAATTTTTATAATTTTTGATTATATAATATTTTATGAATATAAATGGAAAAATGAAAAAAGAAAAATTTATTAAAATAAAATAAGAATTAGATAAATTCAAGAAATTCAAGAAATAAAATTGAAATACAATCATTAAATAATAATTCAACAAATGAAATATTTTTATATATTTTTAAACCAAAATCAGTTGAAATTGAATTTATTTGAGGATATTTGTTATTTTTTTCAATTAAAATAATTTCTTTTATTTTAATTATTTTATGAAATTTTTAATGCATTATTAACATATTTAAATAATAATTTTTTTAATTTTTTAGAATCTTTTATTTATGCTGTTTTATATTTAGTTTCTGGAAATCATTTATTTATTTCTACTATCACTTTAAAATATAATGATGCCAAGTACTTCCTAAGAAACTCTTAAGTCTAGGAGTTCAGCCCTAATTGCATCTATTAAGATCACCAAATTATTCCCTGTAGTTTGGGTCCAGAACTGAAATGATATAAATTATATGAATTTTTATTTGTTTTTGAATTAGTCATTTTTATTTTAAACATTTTATTAATTTCTATTGGTGATTCATGCATTAGTTGAAAACTCTTGATTTTTGAAAAGATTTAGTCTTTATTTAGGTATTAAAATATTTACTGAAATTATTAAAATATATTTATTATGGATTATTTTTTCATATTTATTACATTTAAAATTAAAAAGAGTAAATATAATTATGCAATAAAAATAAATATATAATTAATTATATAAAAAAAACAATAAATTACTATTTTTAATATATTTTTAAATATCTATATTTATTTTTTAATTAAAGAAATAAATAATCTTTTATTAAACTTATTTCAATATATATCATATTTATCTTAAGAATAATAAATATAATATATTTGGAAGAGATAAATAATATTAATTTATAAACAATCAATAAATCAAAACAATAATTATAGTTTTATATTAAAATAAATTTATTTTTTACACTAATTAATTTAATATATTTTTAATACATTTATATTATCATTTAATGTTTTTAAATTTGGTATTTTTTTGTATTTTTATTTAATATATTTTTAAGATATAATCGCCAATTTAATATTAAATTATATATTATATAAAAAAATTATAATAATTTCATTAATCAAACAATAAAAAAAATCTTTTAACCATAACAAAACAAAAAATACAATTAAATTTTCATAATAGGTTAATTTAATTTAATGTTTAGTTGTAAATTATAAGTTTATCATTCAAATTTTTTAAATACTTTTAAAAATTTTTTTGTGGTTTTTTGTTTGAGAAAATAGAATTTATTCTAATTAAAAATTTTAATGCCTAAATAAAGACAAAATTTTTAAACAATAAAAAATTAAAAAGATAAAATATATTTTTTTCTTTACCTTTTTTTTGTTGACTTTTTAATTTCTATTATGGAATAACTAATTTTTCCTTTAATAATATAGAACCTCTTTTTTTATTTCTTGAAAATTTTTTTATATATAAATTACAATTAATATTAATATATAAACTAGGCTGTTTATTATTATTGATATTATTATTACTATAACTAATAATAATATTTTAAAAATAATATAATTTATTGTAAATTTAAAAATTATAATTTTATTAAATTAAGATTGCAAAAGTGTCAATTTTAATAATAAAATATTATTTTTTATATTTAATGATACTATAAACGCTATAAATAAAAAATGGGTAATGAAATAAAAACAAATGATAATTCAAATGTATTAAGAATAAATCAGATAAATCAATTAAAAGGACAAAAAAATACATTAATTTCAATTGATTTAATGTATATTAAAATGAGTTATAAAAGAAAAATATTTATAGATATTAACAAAAATATTATTGATATTGATGTTAAATCATTTCTAAAAAAAAACCCTAAATTTTTTGGGAGTTATCATATATATAATTTCCAAAATGTTTTATATTCAAATGATAAGATTCAAATTCCTCCTAATTCATCAATTCAAGAAATTAATGAAGATTATTTAATTAATGAAGATGAATATAAATTAATTAATGATATATCAAATATTAATGATAATACTATATTAAATTTTTATTCTAAAATTTCTTCTTTTTCTTTTATTGATAATTTAATTCAAACAAAAGAAGGAATTAATGTTAAATTTGAATTAAATAATCATTTAATAAAAAATATATCAACCAATGGAATAACATATTTTAGGAATTTTATTAAAAAAGGAAATCAAATATTATCAACACAATTATCATATATAAATATAATAGAAGAAACATTTATTCTATTTTTTTTTTGTGATCATAAAAAAAAAGATAATATTTATGATAAATTAATTATTGAGAATAATGAAATAATAATTGATAATGATATTATAAAATATAAAATTAAAAAAAAGATAAAATCTAGGTATTATGTAGATAAAATAATTTTGAAAGGAAATAATAATGAATTAACTTTTTATATTTATTTATATAGAGGACAAATTAATAATTTAATATGTTTTATTAATATTGAAGGAGGATATTTTTATGAATTTATTTATCAATCTTTAGATTCAAAAGATCTTCCTGATTATCAAAATATATCTAATGATGATACCAATCAAAAAATATATCAATATGATTCCTTTCAAAATGAATATAAAAGAAGATTTAATATATTAAATATTAAAAAACAAGTAATTCATAGAGAAGAAATATTATTTAATGAAAATGAAAAAAATATTAAGATTAATACATATAATAATGATTTTAAAAAATGGAATAGTTGGCAAATTTTAATAATTATAAAAGATAAACAATATGTTTTTTCAGAAACCAAAATAAAAATGATTTCAGAAAAAAAAAAAATAATTTTTGAGGATAAATTTGAAAAAGAATTAAATAAATTTTATAGTGAATATAAAAATGTAGCACTCCTTTCAGATGATAAAGAACAATTTAAAAAGAAATATTCATTAATATTTAATGATAAATATATAATAAAAGGTGAAGAAGATAATAAAAAAAATAAAAAAATAGATAAAAAAAATTTAATTGAAGATTTTATTTCAAATATAAGTAATGAAAGTAGTGATGATAATAAAAATTCAAATAAAAATAATTCTTATAATTATCAAGATTATATTAGAGAAGGATTTGCAGAATATGTTTTTCAAAATAATAAAAAACAATATTTACAAATTAAAAAATTATCATTTCTTATAATTTGTAAATTTCTTGATTCAGATGATTTGAATGATGGAATATCTGATTTACAATGTTTATTAAAAAAAAAAAAAAAATATATTAATTATATTGATAAAATTAGAATATTAATAAGTTATGTAAATGGAATTATTTTTAATTCAAAGAAAATTAGAAACGATTTGTGTTTTTTAAATGATCGTATTTATGGAAAAATATTATCAAATGCTCATAATTTTTTAATTTCAATTTATGATAAATTAAAAGAAGATTCATCATTATATAAAATATTTAGCCAATATAATACTTATATTAGATATAATTATACAATAGGTCATCATTCATTTACTGGTTCATTACTTACATTAAGTGATATAAAATTAGATTTATATAAACTTGCATTACCATATTATTTTATTTATAATGATAGAAAAGATCATAATTGGGCATATTTTGAGCCAAATTCTCAAAATGTATTTATTAATATATATTGGTTTAAAGATTTTAAAGATGAAATTTATTCTTTAAATCAAGAAGATATTGAACGAGTATCTTTTTTAATATCTTTAGTTCTTATTCATGAAAGAGGAGGTCATGGTAAAGTAGATGAGATTAATGAAAATAATTCCCCAAGATATTATTATTTAGATAATTTTAAAATTTCAATTATAAAAAAAAAAGAAAGTGGTTATCTTGTTGAAGAAGTCATTTATTCAGAAAATTTAGTAGGAATATTAAATGATTATCACAATTTTCCATTAACACTTAAAAATGTAGATTTATTTATTCAATCCGATTTTAATCAATTAAAAGAATTAATTAAAGAAATAATTATAGCGAAATCACCTAAAAATACAGATAATAAAGATAGTGACAATGAAAAAAAAGATTCTATAAAACCAAAAATAAAAGGAGAAATAATGAAAAAAGAAAGAAAAAAAGTATTAATGAGAGGAGATTTATTTTTTAAATTTAATATGATTGTTATGATGAAAGTTTATATGATAATCCAGAATATCAAATGATTTTAAATTTAGAAGAAAATTCAAAAAGAAAAAAATATTAAATAAAACTAGATTTATTAATCTTTAAGTTTATTATTAAAACTAAATTTATTATATTAAACTTTAAATATTATTATATTTTTTTATATATTATTATTTAACTCATCAAAATATAATTTATTCATTATTGTAAAAAAATAACATTTCAATTTATTTTTATTTAATTTTTTTAACATTTTTGAGGTGGTGTCATATGAAATATCTTTATCATTTCTTGAAGTTAAAGGACATTTCTTATTAATTTCAACATTCAATTTTTTTTTTATTTTTCCTAAACTCACACTTGTTTCACGTAAAATATTATTAATATATTTTCTTTATCTAATTTTTTTGATTTAAACTTAATTATTTTTTGAGACTTTTTAGTTTCCATTAATTAAATAATTAAATTTTTTCCTTTATTAATACTTTTCATATTAGACATTTTTTTTTTTCATTTCTTGATAATTTTTTTTCAGATATATTATTACAATTAATATTAACATTTAAACTTGGTTGATTATTATTATTATTATTATTATTATTATTAATATTATTATTATTAGATAATTGTTTTTGAATAATAATATGTAAATTATTTCCTCATGTATTTAAACTATATGAGATTTTCCCATCTTTTCTTTTATTTTCTAAATTTTCAATATTTAAATTTTTTGTTTTATAAACACTTGAATTAATATTAATTGGGATATAAGGTTCCATAAATATTTCTTATATTACTATATTTATTTTTATTATTATTTTTTAATATAAAATTAAAATTACTTTTATTATTATTATTTTTATTTGTTTAATTTGATATGTTAAAGCTTGGCCTAAATAAGGTTTAAATTAATATTAAAAATTGAAGATGTAATATTATTATTTGTAATATAATTAATTGGTGTAGTTATAATATTTGTAAAATTTTTTTTTTTTTATTTTTTCAATATATTTATTATTTTTAGTTTCTCTTTTATTTGGAGATAAATATATTTTACTATTAATAATATTTTTATTTGGATTTGTTTGAATAACTAAATTTGTTTTTCTCTTTTTTGTTATTATTTTATTTTGTATTTTACTATTTTTTTTGTTCTTGGATTTGTTTTGAAAATTTAATATTTTTTAATATACTTTCAATTGATTTATTCTTCTAATCTTTTATCTTATTATCATTATTATTTTTTTTATTATTTATTTCTCTTAATGTTGTAGATAAAAATTTCTCTGAAAATAATAAATTATTTTGAAAATTTTTCTGTTTAGAATTTATTTTTCTATTAGAAGATTTTTCATTTATTAAATTTTGTATTGTTGAAAAAAAATGATTTATTTTTTGTTTATCACTATTTTGAGTTTTATTATATTTTTTTCAATAATATTTTTTGAATGTAATGGAATACTTATATTCTTTATATTTTGTAAATTTAATTTTTTAATTTCTAAAATTTTATCTTTTTTAGGAAGTTTGGTTTTATTATTATCATTTAAATTATTTTTTCAAAAGAATTTTAATTCTTTTATTATTATATTTTTCAATTTCATAGTCATTTAAATTAAATAATGATTTAATAATTTCTAAATTATTAATAAATATTTCCTGAGAATTCTTTTTATTTTTAATAGAAATAATTTCATTATCATCAAAAAAAGATATACCATCATTCATAACTTTATTAATTAAAATACCTAAATCTTTAGAACTATTTTCATTTTTTAAATGAAAAGAACTAAAAATATTAGTTAAATTACTTTGATAAGTATTTAAAGTTATGGTTTGAGTAATATCGCATGAATTAATTATTCTTTTAAATTCTTTATTTTCATTTTCTTTCTTATTATTATTATCTTCATTTCCTTTAATCATTTCTAAACATTTTTTTCTTTTAACATTTTTTAACATAATTTTAATAATATCTTCTAAAGGAAAATGAATTGGAGAAAAAAGAGTATATTTTTCATAATAATTATTTATTTTGGTAATCTATTTTTTGATTCATGTTTATAATAAAATCTTTTTAAAAAAAATTCATTTCATAATAAATAATTTTTAAATTCAGTTACAATATTTTTTTTTTCATCATATATTATATCATTTATTATTTTTTTATTATATGATTCTTTTGAAAATTATATTTTCTTAGATTATTTATCATTTTTATTTCTGCTTTTAATAATGAACTTTTAAATTTATATTATTAATATTTATTATTTTTTTTTGCTTTTTTATTTTTTTCTTAGTATTTTTTGTTTTATTATTTTATTTGTTTTTATATATTTTGTATTTGATTGATTTCTTGAATTTAAAGATGATATTTTTGAACAAATTAATGATATTTTTTCGTTATTGAAATTTTTTGGTTTAATTTCTCTTATGATTTTAAAATGACCATCATATTTATTTTTTTTTAATTTTTATTAAAATATATATCATTATATTTCAAAACAATTTTTTTAATTATCATTTCAAACAAATTTTTTTTAAATAATTTTTATTTTTATTAATTAAATATTAATTAATTGAATATTATAATTTTTTAATTCTTTGGGGATGGGGATTGGGAATTGGGGATTGGGGATTGGGGATTGGGGATT
>JAJJLU010000811.1:0-18111 GCA_023807065.1 Isotricha intestinalis
CTTCGGAACGATGGAAAACATACGTCCCTGGCTCTGCATATACCAATGCACCCGTTTTGGCAGGTATCACTCCCTCACTCGGACTGAGGATCAGTTCGTCATTCTCAATGTTCTTACCATAATAAACGCCCTTGATGTTCTCATTCTCAGGAATCTTCAAAGCATACTCTTTGTACAGTGTTGCCATACCAGCCTCGCTCACATTCAGAACCAATACTGGTATATCCTTGATGTTCCAGAACTGATTCCAAGAAGAAGTGATGATGTATTTATCTTCTGTACCTTCTGGATAATATAATCTGGCTTGGTTATAGATGAGATTAGGATTAGCAGTTGGATGCACTCTTTTGAAAACGCTTTCTGATATAGTAAAAGGATTTTCTATGTTAGAAATGACACTTGTTAAACTATCGCAGGCTTCGAAAGCCCAATTATCAATTTTTGTGATGCTGTTGGGAAAAGTGATTGATTTTAAGCTACTACAAAATTGAAAAGCTTGTTGGCCGATAGTTTTTACGCTATTTGGAATGGTTACTATAGTTAGTTTAGTGCAACTAGAGAATGTGTAATCGTTAATTTCTGCGATACTTTGAGGAATCATGATTTCTGTAAGACTGCTGCATTTCTTGAAAGCAGATGAACCAATAGATGTAACTCCATTGCCAAGGGTTACATCTTTGAGATTATTGCATTCTATGAAAGCCGAAGAACCAATAGTGCCACATGGTATGTTAATAGAGGTCAAAGCCTTGCAGCTATAGAAAGCGTTTTGTCCTATGGCTGTGACGCTTTCTGGTATGTTGATATCTTTGAGTTTCTGGCAATTATAGAAAGCACTGTTTCCGATGGTGCTCAGTTTTGCAGGGAGTACGACGGATTCCAGATTAGAGCATCCTTTGAAGGCCGACTGACTGATTGTGGTGATGTTGTCGGGGAGGATGACATGCGTTAGACTATTGCATCCAGAGAAGACAAAATTTTTCATCGCTACAATAATATAGTGATTACCAGTGCCATCTTCATTTGACCAAACTTCATTGAGGTTGATAGTTCCTTCAACGTCCGAGCTTATGGCTCGTTGGGACCCATTACCGATAGTAAAATTTGTTCCACTTATGCTTCCTGTGATTTTCGTCCATGAGACCGTGTTATCGCAGGCAATGACCTTCACGTATGCAGTGGCTGCGAAGGTGGAAATGCTGGCGAGCATGAACAATGTTATGCAAAGCATGAAAGGTGTAATGATTTTTTTCATAAGACTGTGATATTTAATGATGAGAAATGCTTTTCAGAAAGGTTGCACAGTCTATCAGATAAAAAGAAAGCGCAGACCCACCATACTCTGACACAGGTCTGCGACAACCTTTAATACACTATGGACAAGTCTACGCCGAAGGGCATAGCTCCATGTGTATTAAATAATGCTCTAATATCTTTTTTCGAGGTCGCAATTCGTGTCAGAGATTGAGCAAATTAAAATGTCATGTTTCTTCGAGAAGGAACATGATGCAAAGATAATGGAAAAAATCGAAGATATGATAATTCCATTAAAAAAGGTGTACTTTTTGATGAATCCTGATGGATAGGTAGCTTGTTTCAATGTATAGATTCACATATAGATTCCAATTAGTAGAAAAAACAAACGAATATTGTCTCTTAAGAAAAGACAATAACGATATGATTTGCGACAATTCGAAAGATAGATTCGATATTTTGTGATAAATTATTACAATTGCCTCAAATTATAATTATCGCAAATGAACATATTTAAAAATAATCAAAATTCGCCTTTTTTTATAAGCTAAATAATCCATTTAGTTTATTTGATATTTTAATTTTATATTTTATTTAAATATCACAATTAATAATTTTTCTAAAACTTTACTATAATTCTTTTCTTTTACTTATTAATAAAAAATTTACATTTATAATATATTAAATGGTTTTATAAAAATAATATTTTTAGGTTTTTTTCTGTTTCTTCATCTTTATTATAATCTTGATTATTTTCATTATCATTAATATTAATATCATTATCGTAATCAGTAAAATAAAACAAATTATCATGATTTTTATTTCTATTAAACTCTTTTCCACTATTTTTAACTTCTATTTTATCATTGAAAATTTTATTATATAAATTTTGTAATTTTTCCCTTTTAAAATCTAACTTAGCTCCTTTTCTTTCAATATTGAAATAATTATTTTCTAATTTTTCTCTTAAAATTTGATTTTCTTTACTTTTATAATTAGCTAAAATAGGGCTAAATTTTTTAGTAACTTCATCAACAAAATCATTTTTTTTCTTATAATTTTTAGTAATGTTATCAACAAAATATAAAGCAACATCATCAGGTAATCTATTTACTCTATCACTAATTGCTAAAATTTCTGCCTTTTCATCATCCATTCCATGATATTCATTATTCTTTTTCACTTTATACACTAAATTTTTAGTATTTTCACCATCTAATTTTTTTCTTTTAAATTCTAATAATTCTTCCATATCCATTGTCATATAATTTTGAAAATCTTTTTCTGGTATTTTACTTGAATCTACTATTCTAAATAATCTCTCATTACATTTATTAGTTGAATTATTTAATTCCCTTACTTTGTTTAAGATAATATTCTTTAAATTTTTTCTATGCTTTATTGAAATTTTTTGAGATAAAACTTCTTCAAATATTTTACTTCTTCTTGATTTTTGAGATTTATTTGTTGATGATGATAATATTTCTTTTGTATTATCTGAATTTACTTTTGAATGAGTTTTAATATTATTAAATTTTAATAATGGAATTTTTATTGATTTTTTAGATATTAATTGAAAAAGATTTGAATTCCTTGATTTATTATCACTTAAATTTAATAATGATTTGATATTATTATCTGTATTATTTATATTATATGAATTACTTTTAATATGATTTATTAAGTTATTTCTCTCAAAAATTTTTTCTTTGTTTGATTTATGGTTAAATAATTTGAATACTGATGAATTGCTATTTTTTTGCTTCAATTTAATTTTTTGAAATTCAGTTTCAAATACATTGTTGACATTATTAACTTTAAAATTAGTACTTGATTCTAAATATCTTAATTTTAAAGTATTAGTTTTATTTTCAATAGTATTATCATCTGTTTTTAAATTATAATATAATAATGAACCAACATCTATTTTTTCTTCTAAATCAATGCTATCTTTTCTTTCTTTAAACAAAGCTTTTTTTAAAATAGGAATATTATTTAAAAAATTAAAATTTCTTTCTTTTGAAATTAAAGATTGTTTTAATTCTTTTTCAAATTTTAAAAGAGAATTTGGTTTAATTACATTATTTTCTGGAAAACCTATTCTATTTTTTATCATATTTAATAATTCTTTTCTTTTATTATCCATTATAAATTCTAAATTTATACGTTTATTTTTTTTAATTTTTAATATTTCTTTATAAGGAGTTAAATTTCTTTCTTTATTAAAATCTAATTCTGTTTTTACAAAAGTTTTTTTCTTGTTGTTCTATCATAAATATTTGTATCATAAATATCATTATTATGAATTGATTGTGTAATATGAATATAAATTTGATTCATATTATTAATTAATTCTGTTTTTTTGTTTTTATTTAAAATATCAGAATTTACTCTTTTTAATTTTTTTGAATTTTCTTTTTTAAAATTTCTCATTTCAGAAAATTTCCCAAAAAGAGTTTTTGGTTCATTATTCAATTCAATTCTTTTTCTTGCTTCAATCATTTTTTCTTTAAGTTTTTTTTTAAATCTAAATAAAACTTGACAAGCTAATAAAAAACTTAATTTATTATCATCAACAGAAACATTTTTTTTAATAAAAAAAGGTTCAATTTCTTCATTTTTATATTCTAATTCCCATAATTTTTTAGTAAAAGAATTAACAACATTTCTTCTTAAAGTATCAAAATTAACATTCATTGATTTACTTACTGCAAATTGACTTATTATCATACATGCATCAATAAAATGAATTTTAATGTATTTTTCTTGTTCATTTAATATTGGAGTATCTTTACTTAATTGTTCAGATGAAAAAATATATGCATTTCTATTTATTTCATCATTCATTTTTTGAGTTTCAGTTTTTAAATATTGTTTATATTTTTCATCTGATACTATAATTTTAAATTTACTTATTAATTTCATTACTTCAATATCAGTTGTATAAAATTTTCCATTTTTAGTTAAATAAAAATCGTTGTAAGCATATGATTGAGGAAGTATAAAATTTGGTTTATTTAAAGATAAATTAACTTTACTTTTTTTGATTAAATTTTTACAATGTAAAAATTGTCTATAATCCTTCTCTATTCTATAGTATTTCATATCATCATTTATCCCTTGAATTAAATGTCTGTCATAATTAAATCCAATTGGAGGTGGAAGTTCTTTCATCATTAAAATAAAATCATATGGTTTTATAACTTTAGTACATAAAGGATCATAATCCATCCAAAGATTAATAAATCTTTCCATTAAATCTTGTGGTAAATAACCCTCATTTTCATAAATTGATTCATTAAATCCATCTATTACAATAACCACACATAAATTCATTATAAAAATTGGTCCTATAATCATAAATGATATAAAGTAAAAATATGAGAAATTATTTCCACAAGAAAAATAATTATTTTGTGTCATTGTTTGATAGGAAATATGATGATTATCATAGCATACAATATTATAATAAAAACAATAGAAATCTTGTTTATATTTTGATGAATTTATATCTCTACAATCATGAAAAGATAATTCAGTCATAATATAAACCCAATCTTCACCAGTTATACATTGAAATAAGAGTGAAATAGATGGAATAAAGCTTCTAAAATTATTAGTTTTTGAAATATATTTTCTATATGGAGATTTACTAAAGGCATACATTCCAATATTTGCATATATTAGAAGTAACATTAAAACAAATAATCCTATTCCAAAAAGAGAAGGAATTAAATGAATCAATGCATCTATTAGTGATCTTAATTTACCAAAATGACTGAAAATTCTTAATATTCTAAATATACGAAAAAGTCTTAATACCATTGGTATTGAACTTAAAGAACTAACATCAATTATTTCCGTTAATGTTAAAATATTTAGTATTGCTAAAATATCACTTAATATTATTATTATAAAATCAAAAATATTCCAATTATTCAAAAAAAATAATTTTTTGTATACAATTAATTTCAATATCAATTCAATAGTAAAAAGAAAAGTAAAAGCTAAATTAATATATGTTAAAGTATTATTATATTTTTTACTTGTTCCATTATGTTGAACAAGAAGAGTACAACATGATAAAATAATTAATATACTAATAATAATATCAAAAGGTTTTGAAACAACAATTTTAGTTAATTTTCCTTTATAAGTTTTTTCATTAATAACATCAATTTTTGGTACAGGATGAAATTTCATAAAAATTTTTTGAATATGAACCCATTCTCTTTCAGGTTCAGTTAATTCTTTTATAAAATGTCTTTGATATTTAAGTTTATCATAATTTTGCATAATAATAGCAATAATTAAATTTAAAAATAACATATGTAAAAGAAGTTCAACAACAACAAAATAAAATTCATAATTTTTACTCTTTTTTGTTAATGAACCCATTCTCATAATATAATTCCAATTTTCAGCAACCATTAATTCAAAAATAACTTTTAAACCAACTAAAATATTTGAAAAATTACTATCATTATAAATCCATTTTCCATTGTTTTTTAAACATTCTTCTTTAGAAGCTCCAATATTATTTATGCAAATATAATATAAACTTTCTTTAAAAAAATTAACTCCAATTAATGAGAATAATATCATAAAAATTAAACATACAATTAATAAATTTGATAAAGCAAATATTGATGAAAATAATGTTCTTCCTAATAAATATAAATTTTCATTATTTGTTATTATTCTTATTGTTTTTACTAACCTCATAACTCGGAATGTTCTTATAAAACGAATATTATTATTCAAAATCATATCAATAATTCCAATAATAACACAAATAAAATCAATTATATTTGTTATACTTCTTAAATATGAATATTTATTTAGAAAAAATCCTTTACTTATTATTTTTATAAGTGCTTCAATAATAAAAATTATATTAAAAAAATAATTTAAAGCATCAATTGTTTTTTTTCTTTTTGAATTTGGATTTAACCAAGCATGATCTAAACAAATTATAATTAAATTTCCTATTATTAAAAAAATCAAAATATAATTAAATAACCAATGTTTAAGAATTTTAATACATAAATGTCTAAATTTATTTTGTGGAGAAAATAAAAATAAAGAATAATCCATTATAATTATTTCATTTTCTAAATCTATAAAAGATTCATTATCAAAATTTTCACTTTGCATTAGAAATTTTGTTCTATTTGATATTAAATTTGTTGCTTGAGGTAATTCTAATGTATATTTTTTTTCAATTCCATTTATTTCTTCTAAATCATGATTATCGTTTTTGAATTTTGTTGATGTTTTATTTAAAGTTTTTGAAGGAAGAATAGTAAATGAATTATTTGTTTTTCCTAAACTTAAATCTTTATATATTATTTTTGGATTATTTTGAACATAAGATTGTTTAATTTTAGGTTTAATAAATTTTTTTCCCTTTATTTCTTCATTTTTATCATTTTTTATATAAATACTATTTTCATTTAATTCTCTATTACTTTCAGAAATTGTGAAATTTTCAATTAATTCACTTTCACTTTCTTCTTTTAAATGATGATTTTCTATATTATCATAATCATTATTTATATTATTTTCTATCTTTTCTTTTTTATTATTTTTTCCAATCATTTCATATGCTTTTAAATTTGTTTTTTCATCAATTTCCTTTTCATAATCAATTCCAAAACTATAATAAGAATCAATTCTATCAATATATTTAATTGCTTCATTTCTTGCTTTTTCTTCTTTTTTTGGATCATTATCAATTATTTTATTTAAAGTAAAAGTTCTTTTCACAACAAAAGTTTTATTTTTATTGAATAAATCATATTTATTTGGAACTTTTTGATAATATTCTGAATTTATACATTGAAAAGTAATAAAATCTATTTTATTTTTTGCTATAATTTCAAAATTATCTTCAAATTCTAAATTTTTAGAATATAATTTCATTAAATAATAATTATATACTGATCCATTTTGAATTTCTCCATTTGTTTTTTTAGCGAATCTTTCAATTAAATTTAGTCCTTTTTTATTTTTTATTTTTGTTGCATAATTAATAATCTTACTGGAACTAATTTCACTTGATTTATATATTAATTCTAAAATAAAAAAATGTACATTTCTATTTTTTTCTAAATGATATAAAGAAGATTGGAAATTATCAATTAAATAAGCAAGAAAAACATTTAATAAAGTAATATTTCCAAATGAAATAATAGTTACAAAATAAGCAATAACAGCAACAGGATTATTTTTTTTACTTCTATAACAATCATAGAAAAAAGTATACCAATGATCCCCAATAATAATCATAAAAACACTAAGAAGAGAATTTGGGAAATTATCAAAATTATAAAAATTACTATTTTCTCTTGCTTGAAAATCATTACCATCAAATTTTAATGAATCATGAAAAAATTGGAAACCTAAAAGAGCATACATGAAAATAAAAAGAATAAATAATATTAAAAAATCAACAATTCTGATTATTGTTTCCCAAATACTTTCCATTATAATTTGAAAGCTTTCCCAACTTCGAAATAATCTAAATATTCTAAATATTCTTAATATTTGAAAAGTTGATGCTATTGATGTTGAATTATTTCCTCTATCACCGAAAATATTTTGTTTATTTAATATTATTTCTATTAATGACACTGAAACTATTATTAAATCAAAAATATTTAACCAATCAAAAAAAAAATTTTTCCCATATCCAATTATTAAAATACACATTTCAATAGAAAAAATTGAGACTAATATTATATTTATTATTTCATATATATCTTTTTCTTTTTTTGATATATTTACTCTATCTAATGCAAGGATTATTCCATTTAATAATATACATATATATATTATTATTTGAAATAGTGGTTGTTTATATATTGTATAACATAAAAAAGAAAATTTATAATTTTTATGATATTGATTCAATTCTTTTACTTTTGAAAAAAAATGAATTTTTCTCCATATTTTTTTTAAAAAATTTATGCTTACTTTATATTTATCATCATTTTTTCTTTTATCATGCTCATTTTGATGTTCATTTAAATTATGAAATTGCTCTACAAATTTTTTACTTATTTCAATTGGACTATATTTTAATTGGTAATTTTTTTTCATCTTTTTTTCATTTAAATTATCTAAATTAACATGCATAAATTTTTTTATTTTTTTATTAGAATTTCCATCATAATAAACAACTAAATCATTTTTTCTTGCTTTTCGAAAATTATAAATTAAAACAGCCACAGTTAAATTTACAGTTAAATAATAATTAACAATAATACATAAAACAAAATAAATAAGTGAAATATAATAATTATGACCATCCATTAATAAAAACATTATATTATTCCATCCATTTGCAGTTAATACTTGAAAAACTGTTAAAAGACTCCATCCTATATTATTAAAAGTTGTTAAACCATAATTAAATTCTTCATAATTTAATTCATTTTCATATTTATATATTTCAGATAAAAAATAATATCTTTTTCTATAAAAAGACATTGCACTTAAACAATTATCACATTTAATTTCTCCTCCACATAAATGGAAAAAATTCTTTTTTTCTATTTCTAATTTTCCTAAAAAAGGTTCTTTAGAAGTTCTACATCTATATTCAAATTTTTCATTCCATAAAGATAAACCAAAAATAGCGAAAATAATTACAAAAAAAAAAACAAATAAATAAACAGTTCCAACATCAATTAAACTATTAAATAAAACAACAATAAAATTTCTCATATGGGGTAAAACAGTTATAGTTTTTAAAGGCCTAATTAAACGAATAGTTCTTAAAGCAAATAAATTTGCATTTATTTGAGGAAATAAATTTATTGTACATGATATTACTACTATGAAATCTAACCAATTCCAAGGATCTCTTAAATAACTATATTGTTCTAATATAAATCCATATGCTATTATTTTTAGAATAAATTCTATTATAAATATTATTGTAAATACATATTCTGTGTACATTGCTGCAATTTTTAAATTTTCTATAGTTTCAAATATTAAAAAAAGACAATTTGTTATTATTATTGTGTTTATTATAATTATAAATATTTTTGAAGATACAAATTTTTGAATTTGTATTCGAAATTTATTTTCGTTTGAAAAAATCCAAAGAGAATTACTTGCAAAATATTCTTCTGAATTTTCACTAAATTGAAGTGGATCTCTAATTGTGGGTTCATTTTTTGTGTATACTATATCTAATTCATTTTCACTTAAAGATTCCATCTCTGTATTTTTTATTTTAAAAAGTTCTAAGTTTTTTTTATTCCTTTTTAACATTTTTAATTATTTTTTGATTATTGATTCAAAAAATTAAAAAATGTAAAAAGTAATATTTATTGATTTTCTTAAAATGAAACGTTTTTATATTTCTAAAATAGAAAAATAATTTTTAATAAAACTACTAGAAAAACATATATCAACAAAAGAAGAATTAAAATAATATTTTAATTTAAAACTTTAAATATTTAAAAATTTTTATTTAAACAAATTTTAATCTGTAAAATGATATTTTATTAATTTATTTTTGTTAAATATATTATTAATACTATAAGTAAAACTCAAAGAATAATATTTACAAAAGTAATATAAACTTTTTATAAAATAGTAATTTTAATAAAAAAGAAATCATTTATTGTCGAAATTATCTAAATCTTTTTTAGATCTAGGATTAAGAGATTTCATTTTATAAAAAGAAGGTTTAGTTTTTTTTCCTTTAACTCTTGGAGTACAAATATTAGAATCATTCTCAAAACCCATAGATTTGAAAAAATCATTATTATCATTATTATTATCTTTATTATATAAATGAATAGATTCAAAATTATAAGAACCAATAGATTTTTTATCATCAGGAAATTCTCTTATTATACTTGATTCTTCTATATCTCCAACAGTAACATTTTCTTCAACTTCATCATCATAATTTTCAGTGAAAGTTACTTTTGTATTATTTCTTTTTATTGATTCTACTCTTAAAACTTTATTTGGTTTATTTTCTTCTAATAATGTAAAATTTGATATTTTTACCTCTTTTGTTTTATTTAAATTTAAATCTTTTATACTTTCTTTATCATCAAATATTATTTTTTCTTCACTTTCACATTCAATAAAATCAAATTTATTTTCTATTTCATCATTATCAATCATATCATATTCAATATTATTTTTTTCTATATCTTCACTAAAAGACATATTTGTTTCAATATATTTATTATAATATTCTTTAATATCAATTTTTATTTTTTCACTTTTATTTAATAATTCCTTCATTGTAAATTTATCAGAAAATTTATTATCGTTAAAAGGTATTTCTCTTATTTTATTTAAATAATCTAAAGCATCACTTTCATCTTCAAATTTCATTAAAAATTTTTCTAATAAAATTATCATACCCAAACCAAATTGAATTTGAAAAAAAATTCCATTAACAAAAATATAATCAAATAATCTTTTACACCATTCAAAAGGTAAAACAACAGTAAATAAAGTTTGAAACCATTTTCCAATCCAAACATCATAAGTGATAGAAAAATCATTAAATTTTTTTTTTAAGTCAGGTAATAATTTAGAAAATTCTTGATCAAAAATATATTTCATAAACAATAATAAAGGAAAACCATCACTAAACATTCCTCTAATAGAAAAATTATAATTGTGTTTTATTCCTCTTTCTTTAAAAGTTGAAGAAAAAAGTGAAATTAATAAATAAAAAGTATCAGTTTCATTAAAATCACTTATTGTTAATAAAAAAGCAACAATTAAATTCATTCCTTGACAATAACCAATATCTCTATCTAAATTTGAAAAAGCTTTTAAAACATTACATAAACTTTTTTCTTTTGAATTTATTGTTTCAGTTTTTTCATTTGAATTTGGAAAAGATCTTTGAATATCTTTTATAATACTTAATTCAATATCTTCATTTAATTCTTGATTAGAGTAAAATTCAAATATTTGTTTATTTCTATCTAAAGGAATTTTATTTAAAATTAACCATGATGTAAATCGAAAACATTCAGGTGGTCCTTTTATTACTCTTTCTATAAATTTTTCATTATTTTTAAGATAAAAATTTTTTATCCCTCTTTCAATTTTACAATCTGTATATTCATATATATTTATATTTATTTCTTCTTTATTTGTAAAATTATTAATTGATTTATAGAATGTTTTTTCAGGGGTTTCTAAATTTATTTTATTTTCTTCTATGATTTGATTGGTTTTTGGGCTTGTATTCTGTCTTTTAAAACTTTTATTTTGAGGAGTTGTCAATTTTTCATTTACTGTTCTATGTAAGTTATCTTTTGTTTTTGCCATATTTATCCATTTTTTTATTCTTTCTAATTGTTGATTTATTTCTGTTTTATTTACTTTTTTCAGATTATTTGAATCATTATTCCCATTTGTTGATTGTTTTTTTTCATTCTTCACCAAATTCTGTAAATCTTCATAATAATTTATAATTTTATGAATTAAATGGAAAGAAATTTCAATTGAATCATGATTATGGATTAAATCTTGATTTTTTTTTAATAAATCTAAAATAACGGTTGGGTCCTCTTTTTCATTTATTAATCCCATTTATATTTTTTATTTATATATTCAAAAATTTTCTCTCAGAAAAATATAAATATATGAAAAAAAATTATATAAAATTATAAATTAAAAATGGCATTAAATCCTCCATTAAATGCAATAGGAGAACCATGTAGAGTAGAAGGAGAATTTTTTGTAATGAAACGTAATAACGTAGAATTTGAATTTAAAGTAGAAAATGGAAGTAAATATACAGGTAAAGGAGTAGTAAGAATAATAAATATAATAATAAATAAATAGATGATATTAACAACTGCAAGAATAGTATGCTTAAATAATAAAAATTCAGCATTTAAAGCTTTTGATCTTCCATTAGCTTTAACATTCAATGAAGGTTTTGAACAACCCATTTTTGGAGCTAATTATATTAAAGGTACTTGTAAACCTTTAATTAATCTACCTGGAAATGTTAATTTTAAAATTTGGTTTATGAGTGGTGGTTGTGGAACTTTTGCTCCTGCTTATTTAAAAATGGTTTATTCTATGAGAATGAATAGAAATAGAGGAATTGATCAACAAATGCAAAGAAATATTGAAAGTGGAAATTTCGGGAAAACTGCTTATATTGATCCTAATGACCCTTCTGTTATTTATTTACAACAACCACAAGTAGTCCAAGGAATTAATTATAATCCTTTTGGTTATCAACCTATTCCTCAACAACCTATTCAACAACAACCAATGTATCAACAACCTATTCAACAACAACCAATAAATCAACAACCAATGTATCATCAACCAATAAATCAACAACCAATGTATCAACAACCAATTCAACAACAACCAATGTATCAGCAACCAATGTATCAACAACCAATTCAACAACAACCAATTCAACAACATCCAATGTATCAAAAACCAATTCAACAACAGCCAATGTATCAACAACCAATTCAACAACAAACATTAAATCAACAACCAATAAATCAACAACCAATGTATCAACAACCAAATCAACAACATCCAATGTATCAACAACCTCAAACAATGAATCAATCACAGCCATTATCAAATCAACAAATAATGGAACAAAGACAAGCTTATTATAATAATCAAATGGGAAAGAATGAATCTCAAACTCAACAAAATGTAAATAATCAACAAAATAATCCTTATCCAATATTTGATCCTAATAATAATTTGAATGCTCCTCCTCCTAATCAAGATTTACCTTCAATGGAACAAGTAATTAATCAATATCCTGAAGCACATAATGTTCAAGTTTTAAATAATGTTGATATTCAATCTCAAAATCAAGATAATCAACAACAAAAATATTTTGGGTTCTTTGGACCTAATTTAGTAAAGAATAATAATAATAATCAATAAATATTTTAAACATTAGATTAAAATATTACCAAAAATTTATTTTTATTTATTAAAAATAGAGATTTTTTTTTAGTATTTTTTCTCTAAATAAAAAAAATTAAAAATGAATATAAGTTCAAATTACTTTATTTATTTAATTTTTTTTACTTGTTTTTATTTATAAAACTTATATCTATTTATTTGAATTAGATGAATTAAAGAAGATCTCTTCAATTCAAAT
Source organism: Isotricha intestinalis (assembly GCA_023807065.1). Taxonomy (NCBI): domain Eukaryota; phylum Ciliophora; class Litostomatea; order Vestibuliferida; family Isotrichidae; genus Isotricha; species Isotricha intestinalis. Next base: position 13,409 of record JAJJLU010000811.1, read on the forward strand.
TTTCTTTACTCATCTATTTAAAGTTTATTTTTCAATTAATGAAATATTTATAAAATTATTTAATATTTTTGTCTTATCATTAGGAATTATTCTTGAATCTATATTTAATGAAATAGTATTATTTATATTAATAAAATTTGCATTTATTTCTTGATTAATAATATTCTTATAAGAAATATTAGATTAATTTCTTCCACAGATTATTTTGATTCTTTTTTTTTATTTTTCTTTATTAAATGAAGATTTTTATAATTAAGCATTTGAGATTCTTTAAATTGAATTATTAAATGGTCTTCATTTTTTTTACAATGAAAACTTAGGGAAGAATTTAAAGAAAGAGTATTTTTATAAAATAAAAAAAATATAATCTTATCTTAATTTTGCAATTATATTATAAATCTCATTTGTAAATATCCTATCATTTTAATTATTATAATTATTATCAATATTTCTATATTTGAAGAAAATGAATTCTAATAATTTCCGTTAAATTTGTATTTAATGTTTTCTTTTTAATTTAATTTGTCATTAAAAACAAAAAAAAAAAGTAAAAAAATTAAAAAATATAATCTTTAATAATTTGATTTTATATATTATATCTTTTTATATATTTGTAGCTCTAACTTTCTTATCTAGTGCTTCGACTACTTTTTCTAAATTTTTAAAAGTTTCAAGACTTTTATCTAAATACGGATTAGAAGGTAAAGATTCATATAAAATTAAACTTCCTTTTCCTTGATCAAGAATTCCATTAATTTTTTTATCTAAAATCATTTGTCTTAATTTATTAAGAACTTCAATATAAGGTAATCCAATGCTTTTACTAACAAAATCAATTTCAACAACAGAATAAGGTTTAATAATTTTAATTAAATTTTTTTCTAATAATTCATTATTTAAATTACTTAAATGGTATTCAATGACATTATCTTGAAGATATTGTATATTTTTTTCAATATTTTCTTTAAGTAATTTAATACTTTTCTCCTTAACTGCATTTTCAACCGATCTTAAAGCTTCAACTTCTTTTCCATAATAATCTCTTCCTTGTTTACTTAAAACAATATTATTAACTTCTTCAATATGTCCCCCAACGATTTTACTAAGTATCATATATTGAAAAGCTTTCATAGCTTTATTTTTTCTTCTTTGAGTTGGAATATTATAAACATCGAAACTTTCAAAAAAATAAGAATAAGCTAAATTAAAATCTTTTTCATGTGCTGCTAAAATTCCTGCATGCATATCAATATTTGCTTGTAATTTAGGTTCAATATATACTTTTGTTACTAAAGTTTTTACACTAGTTAAAGCTGCTTTTGATTTACTTATTCCCTTTGTTGCATAATGTATTTTACTTTCTAATAAGAGTAATTGAATTAAACCTAAATTATCTTCATATCTTTTTAAATCAAATATTATTTTATTACATAAATCTAATGCATTTGTATAATGTTGATTTATAAAATATATTTCAGCTAAACGAGTTTGAATTCTATTTTTCATTGATATATTATTTGTATCTGAACAAAAATCAATTATTTCATTACATAATTTTTCTACTTCTGGGAGAAGTTCTTTTTTTTTTTTTAGTTTTCCTATTAATTTATCAGTTAATTTTATAAGAAATGTATTATTTGTATTTTTTATCTCTTTTATTTCTCTAATTAATTGGAAATATGCTTTCATATCACCTTCTTCAAAATATGTTGAACCTAAAGTATTTACCGTCCATCTCATTATTGAATAATATTTTGTTTGTTTTTCTTGATCATATTCCATTGGAGGAACATTTTTTGATTTTTCTAAAATTTCTTTTGATACTTCTTTTTGACCTATAAAATCTGGGTCTTGTGTTTTATCATATAATGAAAATATTTCTTCCATTTTTTTAAATATTTTTTTTGGAATTTAAATATTTTTGAATTACTGGAGATAAACTAAATTTTCTGATTAATTTTTTTTATTTATTTATTAATTTTTATTATTTTGATTATTTCATATAATCAAGATAAATGAGAAGAAAATATAAATTATCTTTGTTAAAAAATTCAAATAAAAAAACTAATTGATGAAGAAATGGTAATTTTAATAAATTCATTAATAGATCAAATAAAAGAAAATTATATATAATTAAAAATGAAATAAATGAATGGAAAATCTTTTATCAAAAAGAAGCTTTATTAAATACAATATTAGTTAAAATTGAATTGGACATGAAATTATTTATTTGAAAAAATAAAGAAACAATAAAAAGATTAAAAATGGTAAGAAAAAATTAAATCCAAAAATATTTAATTAATAAAAGTTCAATATATTCGAATACTTCATTAAAAGATAATGTAAATTTCCAAATTAAAAATTTAAATCTTCATAGTTTTAATTAAATATAAGTATATGAAATGATTTATATATAGAAAAATTTCAAAAGTAAAACAAGAAATAAAAAATAATCTTGAGAATATTAAAACTTTAAAAAATGAAATTAAAAAAAAAGACTTTAAAATCTCTAAAAAAAATAATTTATATGACTCATAAATTAATTACTCGGTTTATTTAGATTTTATTTGAAAAAAATAAAATAAAAATTAAGGATTTATCTGAAAAGAATAGCGAACTTATTTCAAAAAAAGATGAATTAACTTTATATAATATAGAACTGGAAAATTAAAAAGCTAAAATATTAAAAGAAAATAACAAATTAATTAAAGTTAAAGAAACATTAGAAAATTGAAAATTTAAAAGATGGGATAGAAAAAATAAAATAATGAAATTCAAATATAGAAGAAGATGAAAACACTTTAAATGATAAAGAAAATATATATGACAATAAAAATTTGAAAGAGAATGAAGAAAAAATAAATCAAATGAGTGTGCAATTAAAAAGGTTAGAAAAAGATATAAAAATAAAGAATTTAACAATAAATACTTTATGAGATGAAATTAATATAAAAGATAGTCAGATTTTAGAATTAATTAAAGTAAATTTATCACATTTGATAAGTTTTAGAAAATATAAAAGAAACTTTATTAATAGATCAAAGTCTGAAGTTCATTATGTAAATTTAAAAAAAGAAAATTCTCAATTATTAAAAGAAATATCTAAAATTACTTATAATTATGGTAAATTATCTAAAGAAAATGAATTAAATAAAGAAATAATTGAAAAATTAAATAAAAAAATTAAACTCAAAAGAAAATAATTTTTAAATTTATGGATATGGATGGTATTAAAAAATATGAGAAACATTTAAAGGAAATAAAAATAATAAAAAATATTTAAAATCCCAAATTAAAGAATTATCAGAATTAAAAAAAGATCATAATCACAAAACACTTCAAAATGAATAATTAAAATTAGAAAATGAGATTATCAAAAAAATAAAAAATAAATGAATAATAATACTATATAATAATATAAATAAAATATTAATTTTTTAATAATTTAAAAATTACTTATTATTTATTCATAGAGTTGAAAGTATAAAATGTCAGAAGAACAAATTCAATTAGAAACTCAAATAAATAATCTTGAAAAAAATTTAAAGGAAGAAAATATTTCAATATTTTCAGAAAAAATGTCATATCCAAATGTAATAGAATATCAAATTATAATTCATTTTCCAAATGAAAAAATTGATAAAGAAAAAGAAAAGTTAAATGAATTAAAAGAATATGTTTTTATAATTGAAATATCATTAACAAAGCATGAAATAAGATTATTTTCAAGAAATATAAATTCAATAAACGATGGAAGAGATTTATTTCGTGATTTAACATTATCAAAAAATAATAACTTTACTTCAGATTTTGATTTAAATATAATTGTTTCAGCAATAAAACAATTTTTAAAAAATATAAAAGGAATTGATACAAGAATGGGATATTTTTATATTGATTCTCAATATGATTTAAATATATTAAATTATATTAGAGAAGGAAATAAAAATTTACTCTTTTCTAAAGTGAAATTAATGGAAAAAGTAAATAATCGAAATTTAGAAATTCCAGTTAATTGTTTAATTAGTGAAGATTATTTTTGTCTTTTTGAAAATATTCCAAAAAATAAATTTAAAATTAAATTAACTTTTTATTCTTCATTGAAAATTTTAAAAAGTTTTAATAAAAGTTATGTTGGAAGTATAATTACTTTATTATGGAAACAATATGGACCTGTTGAGTATGAAATGAAATTAACTTCTGAAAATGATGATTTAATAAATCAAATGGTAGAATTTATTATTCAAAAAATTAGAAATTTTGGTTTTCATATGGATATTATAAAAAGAAAGGATGGAAAACTTCCTGAAATTAATATTAGTAAAATTGAAAGAGAAATTAGTCAAATGGAAATTCAAATGAAAAATGGAGGTAATATTTTAATTTTTAATAAATTAATATCAAATTATGAAAAAGCTGTTGAATATTATTCTGCTGTTGGAGATTCTAAATATGAATCTTATAATAAGAAAATTCAAGAACTTTTAAAAAATGAAAAATTTAATAAATTTGTTCAATAAATAAAAAAATAGATTTTAATATGAAAAATAATTTCACTGATATATACTAAATTAATTAAATTCATTTAATTCTAAATTTAGATAAAATAATTAATAATTATATTAGAATTAATTATAAAGATCTTAAAATGATTTTTTAAATTATAATGCTCAATGAAATTTGGGGATTGGGGATTGGGGATT
>JAJJLU010000812.1:0-18080 GCA_023807065.1 Isotricha intestinalis
CCCAATCCCCAATCCCCAATCCCCATAAAAACTTGAAATATATTTAAAATTTGATATTAATTCATATTTTTTTTGTAAAATTTATTTATTTTACTGATTTTTTAAAAATTGATAATAATACATATTTTTTTATTTTATTTGTATAAAATTTTTTTCGCATCCTAGGACCCGTCCGGGAAGAGACGCGAATAGGACGCAAAAAAATCCATTCTGTAATATTCTCATTATCAAAAAAAGTTATTACTATTTAAAAACACAAAAAAAAAGTAAAATAAAATTTATACTAATAAACTCAAAAATAATTTAAAAAAACACTAAAAAATTCAAAAAAAAATTAAAATTAAAAAAAAATATATATAAATATGTATCCGACCTTCCTTCTCCTCCCATTCCTGATTTTATGTCAACAAGAAAGAGCCCCAGACAACATATACTTTGTATTTGAGCATTTTCGTCATGGAGCACGTTCTCCGAATCGTTTCCGATATAAGGAGAAAGAAATAGACTTCATAAATGTAACATGGCATGAAGGAGCAGGTGAATTAACAACATTAGGAATATTACAACATTATATAATTGGAAGAAGAAATAGAGAAAGATATAATAATTTAATATCTCAAGAATTTAATCCTCAAGAAATATTAATTTATTCTACTAATTTAAATAGAACTAAAACTTCTGGTTATGCCCAATTATTAGGTTTATATTATGAAAATTATAATATTGATGCTTCTGATGCTAAAAATTTAATTAAATTAGATTCTGATTACAATCCTGGATTTGATAATTTAAAAACTTATCCAATTCCATATTTTATTTTCCAAGAAGTAAAAAGAGGAAATGTAATTAAATATGAAAAAACATTTGATTATGATAGAGATATAAATTGTCCAAAAGTAAAAACATTAAGAGACAAAAATAAAAGATTAGATCATCATTATATAAATTATTATGTTTCTTTTGAGAAATATACTCGTAAATTTTTAGAAGACGCATATAAATTTAATTTTACAATAGATAAATTTGAGCAATTACATCGTTTTTGTGATGCATATATAGCAGATAAGACTCATGAAAGATTAGATGAATATTTTATAAGAAATAGAAATGTAACAGAAACGTATTTAAGATGTTTAGAATATGAAAAATTAAAATTATTTAATATTGAACAAGGTGGACAAGCTAATTATACTGGTGAAATGAGTATGAGTGCTGTTATGTTAAGAATGATAAATTGGATGGAATGTAGAATTAATATTAATAATATTACTCAAATTAAAAAAGGTTGCCCTAAATTTGTTCTATATTCTGCTCATGATACTACTCTGGCTTCTATGGGAAGATTTATTTTAAGTGCTTTTAATAAATTAATTCCTTATCCTTCTTTTGCTTCTACTCAAAGCTTTGAATTAAGAAAATATAATAATGTTTTCTATGTTGAAATCTATTTCAATGATACTTTAGAATTAAATTTTACTTTTAATGATTTTAAAAAAAAAATCAGAAAAGTCGCTTGGGATGAAAATTTTGTCATTGATTATTGTGAAGTTTATAAAAGTGAAGAATATTATATTTTAATTTTCGGGTTTTTGTCTATTTGTGTTTTTGTTTTTATTTTAATGTTTGCTTTGCTTTTTTGGAAATATGATCCTAAAGGAGAATACAAGTTAATTGTTGATTATAATGAAAATAATGGAACTATTAATGATAATACTAATGATAAAAAAGAGAATGCTATTGTTAATGAAGATATTGAAAAGAAATCTACTGAATGGTAAAATTATTTTTTATTTTTTTATTTAAATTTTGAAGTTTTTTCTTATTAGTTATTAGTAGATTTAAATTATTTGATTTAAAGTTTCTTTTTTTATATTTTTTTTTGTGATTTTTATTTTAATAAATATAGTTTTATTATATTTTTTCAATATTTTCATTATCATCTTTTATTAATAAAGATACATTTTCCCATTTTGATATTAATCCAAATAATTCTGAATGAAGTGCAAATTCTAAATGAATTGTATTTGAATCAATTTTATAATTGTCTTTAAATTTAAAATCTAATTGTATATATTTTTTTTCTTTAACTTTAATAACTTCATTATCATTTATATTAGGATTTAAAATTAATATATTATATTTATCATCTCTAGTTATTAATTGACAATGTTTTGGAATATCATAATCACAAATATTTTCAATTTCAATTTTTAAATGAATTGTTTTATAAAGATGAGATTTTAATATTATTGGAATTTTTGATTTATTAAATGTAATTTGACATTTATAATTATTATTATTATTTCCTTTTGGAGTTTGAACATTTTTTTCTTTATTAATATAATTATTAAAGGAATTATTATTTTTCTCTTTTAGAATATAATTATTATTATTTTTGATATTATTATTATTGTTATTTATATTATTATAATCTATGCTTTTATTTTCATTTTTTATTTTTTTAAGTTCTTTATTATTATTATTGTTGTATTTTTTATCTTCATTTTTTATTTCTATTTTTTCATTATTATCATTATTATATTTATTTATTATTTTCCTATATTTTAACTTTTTATTTTCTTCTTCTTTATTAATTTCTTTTTCTTGGTCTTCTATTTTATTCTCAAATGAATATTCTAATATATTTCTTACTGACATTAATTTTGATTGATCTACAAGGGAAAAATCATTTTTTGGTTTTTTAATGTTAATCAATGAAAATAATTCATTTATTTTAGTTTCTAGTTGTGTAATTTTTTTTTCTTGCTCATTTTCCTTTTTTATTAATTTATTGAATTGGTCTATTAAATAATTAGATTTTTTGTCAAAAATTTGATATTTTTTTTCTAAGTCATCAATTTTTTCAATATAATCAAATTTATTTATTAATAATATAAATTCATTTATATTATTATTAATAATTAATTGAATTAATTTAGAATCATTTTCTACAATAAGATATTTATTTTGATTATAAGCATAAATTTTCAAATTTTCAATTGGTACTTTTATTTTTAATTTTTTACCACAATATGTTTTTATATTAGTCAAAGAAATTTTTGAATTATATAAAAACTCTATACTTTCTTTTTGATAATATATATATATAATTTTTGTATTATCTTTTATAAACTTATGAGAGTCCATTTTAAAATATTTTTTTATTTTTTATTTTCAGAAATATATATAAAATCAAATATCTTAATTATTTAAATTTTATAAAAAGATTCAATTTTAATTAATATAATCTTTAATTAAAAAAAAAACTTAAAAAAAATCTTACATATATCATTTTTAGGATAATTCCATTTAAAAATTTGCTGTATAGAAAATAATAAAATATATTAATCAAAATTATTTTATAAAAATAATCCTTCTAAATCACTTTTATTTTTTTAATCTTATATTATTATTATCTAAATTATTATCATTTTTTAATCATAAATAAATAATGAAAATAAAATAAAAAAAAGTTTAGAACCACCACTTTTTCATTTTTTAAACATATTTAAAATTAAATTTTAATTATTATTCCAAAAAATTGTTAAAATATTTATATTCTAATTTAAAAGAAAAGATTAAATATAAAAATATAAATGGGGGTTGTAATGATATGTCAAAATTGTAAAAGTAATTTATTAATAGAAAAGGGAGATTTCAACTTAATAGAAGAGGATGAGAAAAAGGATGAAAGTTTTTTTTCAAAAATAAATAAAAATCAAAATGAAAAACTTCAAGAATATCAGAAAGACTTTGAGTCAAAATTAATAGACTATGGAGAAATAATAAAGAATGAAGAAATAGAAGAAATAATATCAAAAAAGAATAAAAATATAAATTCAGAATTTCGAAATATAAATCCAGGAGAAATATTAGATAAAACATCAGACACTAGTAATAATTATATATTTAATGAACCTCCTATAAAATTTAAAAAAGACGGTTCTATTTATTATGGAAGTTGGAATTGTAATTTTCAAAAAGAAGGTTTTGGAATAACAATAAACCCAGATGGAAGTATATATAAAGGATTATATAAACAAGATTCTATGAATAAATTTGGTATATTTATTGATAAAGATGGTAATTATTATAAAGGAAATTTTAAAGAAGGAAAAAAAAATGGTAAAGGTGAATTATATATGAAAGATTTATTTAAATATAATGGTAATTTTAATGAAGATTTTCAAGAAGGAAAAGGAAGAGAAGAAAGTTTAAAAGATGGTTCTATTTATGAAGGTAATTTTTTAAAAGGGTTAAAAACAGGAAAAGGAAAATTATTATTTAAAGATGGAACTTGTTATATTGGTGATTTTAAAGAAGGAAAATATGATGGTAATGGTATTATTAAATATTCTAATGGTGAAAGTTATGAAGGAGAATTTAAAAATAATAAATTATATGGTAAAGGAATTTTCAATTGGGGTGATGGAAGAATTTATGTTGGAAATTATGTTAATAATAAAAAAAATGGATTTGGAAAATTAAAATGGAATGATAATGCTTTTTATGAAGGATATTGGATTAATAATAAACAACATGGAAATGGGGTTTATTATATTAATGGAAAAAAAATCAAAGGAGTTTTTAGATTTGGGCAAATTATTATGAAGAAATAAAAAATTATTTGTTTTTTTTTTGGAAGTTTTTTGGGGTTTTAATTAAATATATTTTTTTATGGAATTGTAGATGTTTTTTTAAATTATTGTTTGAATTTGATTTAAGTAATATAGTTTTAAAATTTATTTTTTTATTATAGTTTGTGAAATATTAAATTTTTGAAATTATTTTTTATTTTTTATGAAAAAAAAACTTTAGTTTTATTTAATAAATTAACTTTAGATTAAATTTTTAAAAAATTAGAATAAAATCATAATTTCAAAAAACAAAAAAATAAAAAATGGAGAAAAATGTGAAAAATTTTCAAAAAACAGGAAAAAAAGTATCAAACCCAATAAAAAAAAAATCTCAATCAACAATAAAAACAAAAACACCAGGAGCTCAAACAATTTTATCAAACCAATATGGAATAGACGGAACATTACCAGAAAATGCGGTAGAATTTAACAGAAGATTTTTAGGATTAAGTGGTAATGGAATGGGAGGAGATGGAATGTTTGTTGGAGAAGGAATTTTTAATATGGATTTACCAATGCATAAACCTGGAGAAGTTCCTGATTTTTCTAATCCTTATGGACAAAATATGTTTGCAAGAGGAAGAGGACAAGTTAATCCTAGAAGTAATCCTGTTCAATTTTTACAAAATTTTTTTGGAGGATTTGGTATAGAGTTCCCTGTTAAGGAAATTATGCAGCAACCTATTAGAGGAAGAGGAGTTGATATTAGAAGAGGAAATATAGGGCAAAGGAATTCACAAAGAAATAATAATGCTAATAATAATGGAAGTAATATTGGAAATAAAAAAAATAATAGTAATAAAAGTAATAATGCTAATAATAATATTAATAATATAAATAAGAATAATAAGAGTATTTCTAATAATATAAATAATAATATTAATAATAATAGAGGTCAAATTAGATTAGAAAATATTAGAAGACATAATTTTGATAGTAATGAAATATTTGATCCTTCATTTTTAGAATTAGGAGGAAGAAATGATGATATATTCAGAGATAATTATGCATCAAATTTCCGTTCAAATTTAGAAAAAGAAGTATTCGAATATTTATTAGGAATAATTCGTGGAAACAGAGGAATAGCATCAGATGGTTATAAACCTCCAATAAAGCAAGAAATATTAAAAAAATTAAATAAATTTGATATGAATGAAAAATACATGAAAAAAAATATAGAAAATGGAAATTTAGAAGCTCCATTTTGTTGTATTTGTTTAGCTGAAATTAAATTAAAACAAAAAGCAGTTTTATTACCTTGTGGTCATTTACTTCATTGGAAATGTGCTGAATTATGGTTAAAGAAAAATAATACTTGTCCAATGTGTAGATTTGAATTAAATGAATATTTTGCTAATAAGAAAAAATAATTTTATTAATGTTAAATAAAATATTTTTTTAAGTATTTATTTATTCATTATTATATATATTATTAATCATTCTAATTGTTTTTTCAATTTTTAAATCATTATTATCATTAATATTATATTATCATTCTTATCTAATTAAATTACATCACAAATTTTTACTCCAACTCTAATTCTGTCAATTAGATTATCTCTAGATTTATATCTTTTGTCATCATCATTAGATAATAATTCAATTAATTTAATAGAAGAAAGAAGTAAAAAGAAAAAAAAGAATAAAGAATAATAATAAATCATTCCAACATATCCAAAAATTAAATATTGATAATACCTTATAGAAAGAACTCCAACCCAATGATTTTTTTTATTTAAAGTATCATTAAAATTAGTTAAAGTAATTCCACAATTTAATAAATTACTTTCAATAAAAGCAATAGAACAAATAATACTAGATAATATTATATTATAGAAAAGATTAGAAATGAAAAAATTAATTAAGAATTCAATAAACGATATTTTAAATATTGTAAAAAATTCTAAGTTTTCTGAAAAACTAGAATAAATAAGAATAAAAATTGTATGTTCAACAATACAAATTTTTTCAATCCAAAAATCTTTTAAAATTTCTAAACTTTGAAATTGAATAAAAATTTTTTGGCTTTGACCAAAACAATAATTAAGACAAAAATGAATTGTGAATGAAGTAATTAAAACTATAATTTTACAATAATTTGTATTATAAATATAATATTTCCAATTATGATTTGGATTTTTAATAATACATAATCTTATACTTGTTATTAAGAAAATAATTGATATAATTGCATATATTAAAAATATTGTGTATAATTTATTTTTCCCAAATTCTATTTTTTCAGAATTTTGTAAAAATAATTTTCCTAAATATGCAGCACCTAATCCTATACTTTCTTGATATGTTATTATTAACATTGGGTAATAAAATAAATTTGAACTTTCCTCTGGAAAATTTAGATTGTCAATTTCAGAAGATGCTAATTCTTTTAAATCTTGATTTTCTATCATTCTTATATTAAAATAAAAAAACAATAATAAAACAATAAAATAAATAATTATTCTTTTAAAATTATTGAATTAAAAATACAATATTTTTTAATAATTTTATAATGACATTATATATAATAGAAAAATAAATAATTAACAAAAAAAAAATAAATTAAAAATAAACTTCCTTCAACTTCACTTTTCCTTAAAAAAAATAAAATAAAAAAAATTTTTTTCTAAGTATAAAAAATCTTAAAAAAATAAATGTCAGAAGTTCCAAAAGAAATATTAGAAACAATAAATAATTATTATGATGGAGTTCGAAATTGTGATTTAAACTTAGCGAAAAAATCAATGTCACTTTGGGCAACAATGTCATTGTATGAAAATGGAAAAATAAATACTGTTCCAATTCAAGTTTTTTATGATTGGGTTTTAAACTCTGGTCCTCAAGAATCTTCATATAAAATTTTAAATTTCATTAAAAATGATAAAACTGCATTAATTAATTTACAAAGTCATTATGGAAAAGGAGGTGATCCAATCACTTCTTTTGGCCTTGTTAAAAGTGATGAAGGATGGAAAATTGTTTCTAAGTTAGTTTCTGATAAATAAATAATTTATATTTTTTTAATTAAATTTTTATATTTTTTAATTTGGTTTTTTTAGGTTTTGTTTTCTATTTCTATTATTTCTATTGTTTTTGGATTCTCTTTTTTTTCAGGTGTTGTTTGTGTTATTTCATCTATTTGATTTTCATATGTCTTTTTCGGACAAAGTTTACATTTGTTTCTTATTATATAATTTATTAAACATAATATTATTGTTATTGTAAAAATAGTTGCTATGAAAATTTTAAAACTCCAATCAAAAGTTATTTTGCTTTCTGTTATGTAACTTGTATTATTTCCTATTTCTTTATTATTATTATTATCATTATTTATATTATTATTTATATCACTATTACTATCTTTAATATCTATATCTTTATTATTATTATTATAATCACTATTATTATCTTTAGTTTTTTCATCATCCTTATTATTATCATCATAATTCTCAATATAATCTTTATCATCATTATTATAATCAATATTATTATTACTTTCCTCATTTTCAAAATCTTCATCATCATTAAAAGCAATGTCATCATTTTCTTCAAATTCCTCAATTTCATCATAAAATTCTTCATTATCATCTACAATAATTTCAAAATCTTCTTCTTCTTCATTATTATATCCATTTCCATAATAATTACAATTAGCTTTAGCAAAACCTAATCTTAATTTATCTCTATCAAAAATAATATCATATCCCCTCATCCATGTACTTCCAAAAGTAAATTTAGATCCAGAACTTGAAAAACCAAGACAAAATTCATAAATATCATTATATGAATTATTAAAATAATAATTTCTAGGTTCCCAAATAAAATCAAAACCTTCTAATTTAAAAGTGATATTTGGCATAATATTATCTAAAACAAATTCTAATTCATTATTATTATTAAAAGAAAAACAATTTCCCAATTCTGAATCATATCTAATTTTACCACAATTTCCTCTTTGAGTTTCATTACAATATTCTTTTACAAATTGATTAACTTGTTCAAAAAAAAATTTTGGAAAGTAAGAAATTGTTGTTCCAGAATCAATAATAGAATTATATTTTATATATTGTTTTTCTCCATTAACTTCAATAATTTTTTCTCCTATTTGAATAAATTTTAAATTAACTTTATAAAAACTTTCATTTGGGATTTTTATATAAGTAATATTATTTAAATGTGATTTATCACTAATTTCTCCTATAGAAAAAAATCCCCCGTTTTGAGCAAAACATAAGGAAAAAATATTATAATTAATTTGATTTAATTTTCTTAAAATAGAAATAAATGATTTATCATTATTTTGAAGTCCCATAATTCCATCAGCTAATTGAGTAAGAAATAAATGAGTCTCTCTATTAGTGCATCCTATAGGAAATTCAAAAGAATTTTTATTTTCATAATCGTCACCAAAATTTATTAATTCTTTTATATAAACCCCTGAAATTGAAGAACCTTCAGAATAAGAAATTGAAAATGAACATTGTGAATTTAAGGAACATTTACTATTAACATATGAACAAAAATTATTTGAACATTTTATTATTTGGTCATTTGATATTTGATATAAACCATTTTGATGTTTACCACATGTTGTACATAAGGAACATGGAGATGTTGTTATTGAACTTCCTGTATCTAGTATATAGGATTGCTTTTTAGGAGGAGAACCTAAATATAAATATGTGTAATAATAATTCAAGTCGTGTGAATTTCCATAAGATGAAGATATTGATAAGGAACGAAGGGATACATATTTTGAAGGAAGAATTTTTATATCTGTTATTATTTCATAAGTATGTTGAATTGTTGTAATAAGGAAAAAGAGAAATTTTTTCATTTTTTTTCAAATTTTTTTTTATTTTTATTTTAAAAAAAATATTAAAAAAATAAAAAATAAAAATAAAGAAATCAATAAAATGAACATTAATTAAAATTCAACAAAGTCAAAAAACATTAACCTAAAAATAATAAATAACAAATATATATTAAAACCCCATCAAAAAAAAATTTTTCGCAAAAAAAAAAAAAAACTAAAAAAATGAAAGTTGGTGCAATCCTTCTCTATTGTTTTTATGCATGTCTCCAAATGTTTATCTTAATGTTAATTGGAATGCTTTCAGTAGTAAAGCGAATTTTAAACAAGAAAAAATCGAATATATTTAGTACTTTAGCCTTTGCCTTAGTGATTCCTTTTTTTCACATAATTCAAATAGCTCAAGCAGGGACATATCAAATATTAAAACTACTATGGATAATAGAATTAAATTTTATAATATCCATGATAATATCCTATTTAATATCATTTATTATTCAAAAAATATTTCAATTGGAAATTCGAGTAAAAAATTCATATTCTGCAATGATGACTTTTCCTGCAGTTGGAGCTTTACCTATTGTTATTGGATATGGTTATTGCTTTCCTGGTGGTCCTATTGAACATGATTTTTTCTGTAAAAGTTTTAGAGGTATTATGATGCTTAGTGTTTTAGCTCTTACTCTTGGAATGTATTTTATTGGAAGCTTAATGCTATTAAGTGATAAAAAAATCAATGATGATTTAAATGTTAAATTAAAATTCATTTGGAATGATATTTTCCAAAATAATATTTTTCAAAAGGATACTAGTGTTCTATTTCTTTTTAAAGAATTTTATTCAATACAGAAAAAAGCTATTGAAGATTTTGTTTTGTTTGAAAATGAAGTTGAACAAGAAATTTTGAGGAAAAGTAATTTTAAAGATATTCGTATTTATGAAAATAATAATGAATACAATCATGATAAAAATGATAACAGTGAAATAATAAATAATGATAATAATAATAGAAATAGTAAAATTAATGTTAATGATGTTAGTAATGATGATAATAAAAGTCATAGAGAATTGATTGGAAAAAAAGATAATCTTTTTGATTTAAATGAAGAAAATAAAAAAGAAAAAAATATGAAAATATTTAATAAAGCTTTTGAATATATAGAAAAAAATATTGATGAAAACAAAAGAGAATCATTTAATACTGAAAAACAAGAAATAATATTAAATTTAAATAAAAATCCTATTGAATATCCAATAGATCCATATATAAAAATAACAGAATCCAAATATTCAAAAATAATAAAAAAATATGATGAATGGTATAAGAAAGAGAAACAAATAAATCCAAATTTAAATATAAAATTAAGTGAAGTAAAAATAGATATATATGCTTTAATAAAAGCATTATTAGCTCCACCAACAAATTCTTTTTATTTAGGATTAATATTAGGATTAAGTAAAATAAGAGAAATAATATTTTCAAATAATATATATTGGGAAAATATAATAGATGGAATAAATATTATTTCAGGAAATTTTACTCCATTTTTATTTTTAGTTATTGGTGTTGCATGTTTACCACAAGAAAAAAGTAAAGAAGAAAAGAAAAATAAAAATAAAGTTTTTTTAATATCTAAAACTCATGTAATAATAATATTTATAGTTAGATTTATTATAATCCCTGCGTTAGGGATCTTAGCTGTTTTTTTTTGGAAAAAAATTTATGGAAAAGAATGTGAAAATTCTCTTGTTTTTAGATTAGTATTATTTTTTCCATGGTGTTTACCTTCTTCTACTACTTTTTCTGTTTTAGTTAATTTAACTGGATATTTTTTCGAAGAATATGGTTATTTAATTATGTTACAAAATTTTTCTTGTGTAATTACTTTAACAATACTTAATATGATTTATTTCTTAGTTGTTGGACAATGAAAATTTTATTTTTTCATTTTAGGTTTTAGTGTATATATTTTAAATTTATTTTTATGCCTTTTTTGGGTTTTTATATTTAAAAAAAGTTTTTATGAATAAGTTAGTATAATTTTATTTTTTTTTGGAAGATTATTTATCATTGTGAATAAAATAAATTATATTAAATTTTTTTTTCATCTCGTTCTATATATTTTGAAATTATTTTTTAAGAGGAAGAATGATTATAAATAAAAAAAATATTCAATTGAAAAAAATAAAAAAAAATCTTTAAAAAATTCCTTTACAAATAACATTACATTCTCCCAAATAAGTCTTATCAACCTTATTAATAATCTCAAGATGAATATGTTTTTTGGCTTCATTAATTTCATTTTGAGAATATAATTCTTTCTTGGTATAATTGTCACAAATGTTAATAAATAAAATTTTATGACATTTTTCCACTTCAATTGATTTTGGATAAACTAACACTTCTGCTTTTCCATATAATAAAATAAGATTTCCATTTTTTCTACACGTCACAAATTTACTTGTTTTTACTTTCAATCCTTTTTCATTATTTTCAATTTCATCACTTTCTCCTCCTAATCTACAAATTGAGTATTTTTAATTCTAATAAGGAATTTTCTTCTCTTATGTTATGTTCAATGTTTTTATTGTTCTTTCAAATTCTGATATTGATATTTTATTATTTGTTATCTTAGGGTTTATTTCAAAATTCGGTAAGTTTAAAATAGAAATTAATAGCAAAGGAAATATTATAATAAATTTCTATTTTTTATTTTTTAATCATTAAAAATAAATTTATTAAAAAGTAAATATTGAATTAAATGATTTTTTTTTTGTTTTTTAAGAATATTTTTGAGAAAGAATAATTTTTTTTAGAATATTCATTTTAAATTATTTTTTTTCCATAAACTATTGATTTTCTTTGGTTTTGTTTAATGTATAATTTGATTATCTTTTTTTTCTAATTAGAAAAAATTAAAAATTATAAAATAAAAAAATAAATAAAGATATGTAAAATGTCTTAATACTTATTTAAAACATTAAGACAATGTTTATTAAATCTCCATTCAAATAACTATTTAAATTTATCAATAATTGTTTTAATGATTCTATTTCAATTTCTTCAGTTTCTTTATTTGTGATTTTTTTAGTTCTTCCTAGTAACATTTTTTTCTCAAAAAAATTTTTTGACGTTTTTTAATCTTATCACTTAACAATTAATGTCTCTTTCTTCTTATCATATAGAAGATTTTCTTTAAATAGGGATTTTTTTTAAAAATAAATTCTTTAAATTTTTTGTTTTATTTTTTGTATTCTCAACCTTAAAAGGACATTAAATATTTTATTTGAAAATTAAGATTATAAAAATAAAACTTCTATTTTTTTGGATATCCTTTAATTTTTTTTTCAAAAATATCCATTTTTATATCTGCATTTATTATATAATTAAATTTTATTTCAATGTGAGGATAAGCTGAATTTAAAATTGAAATTAATACTGATGAAGCTATTGTGAGTAAATTCTTATTGATTCTTTAAATATTATAATATATTTTGTTTATTTTATTTGTTTGTTTATGAAGTATAATAAATTAAAAATCATGAGAGATTTTAAATAGAATGAAGCTAATGTTTGTTTTACATATATATTAGTTATTTTAAATATAATGATATTTATTTAAAAAAAATAAAAAAATATGAATGATATATAATTGATTTATTTTTAATTCATACTTTTATTTTAAATATGAAATATAATGATTTTTTGTATATTTCTTTATTTTCCTTTTAAGTAATATATAAATTATTATTTTAATTAGATATTTATTTTAAAATTAAACTCAAAGAAAAAATTAAAGAATTAAAAATATAATTTATACAAAGATTATCCATTGGATTCCTTTACTAAAAGTAAATAATCCTTTAATTTGTTTTTTAAGACCAATATGTCTAAAAATAGCAACCAATAAACATAATAAAATTGGATAAAGCATAATTAATAACCATGTCATAAATATATAAAAAACTAATTTTGTTTGACATTCTTTATATATAGCACAAAAAGAAAGACCAAAATACCAAATAAAAAGAGTAAAAACAATACATACAATAAAATATATAATAGTTCGTTTAAAAACAAGAGAAGAGAATTGTTCATCATTAAAATGTTCTTTATCTTTTTTAGCATTATCAACATCTCTTTTAGTAAGTCCAAAAATTTTAGCAATACAATTTAATATTACTGTTAAAACAGTAGATAAAACTATCCAACCAAAAGCTTTATTCATTGTTAATCCTCCTTTATTTTCATATATTTCTTTTATTAATTTATTACCAAAAAACATGATATTAAAGAATAAAGCAAAAGTGATTATATTTACAAACATTGATATTTTAGTAATGACAAAATTCCAATTATCTTTAAAAATTATAAATAATAACATTTGATTATAAATAAAAATATTCCAAAAATAAGCAAAGAAAGTTCTATCATCATATAATAAAGCATTTTCATAACTCATATTATTTAATCCTTCATGAGTCATTTTATCTTCTTCACTTATTTCTTCGGTTATATTATTTTCATGATAAATGTTTACTTCATTAATTTCATTATGAGAATGAGCATGAGTATTAGATTTATCTTGATAATGTTCATCATTTACATTATCTCCAATAATATCATTTTCTTTATTTTTTATTTCTTGTGGATTTGCAACCATTACAATTTTGAAAGCATCAAATAATAATATATTTATAATTTTAGTTTTAAAAACTGAAAATATTGTTGTACATCCAACTTGTACTAAAAATCCTACTAATATTATTAAGAAACCAGAATTACTTCCTAGATTTTTAAATACTTCTTTTCCACATCCCATTGTTTTAAAATTAGAATTGGATATATCTTCATTTTTAAAATTAGAATCTGTTTCAATAACCGAAAATGTAGATAAAGTAGATGTATAACTTTTATATTCACATATACAATCAACACTGTTCGTATTAATATCATAATTTGAATATTTACATCCACTTTCACATAATGCAAATTCTTGATAATATTCTTGTCTTCTAACTTTTATAGGAACATCTGCGCCATTTTCATCTTTATATTTTGAACATACATCATTAAAAAAATCATCTTCTGGATTAAATATATCATATCCTTCTTTAGATGTTGCTTTTACTTTTTCTAAATCTAAACCTGGATATGTTGTATCAATTGGAGATGTTAATTTTATATCTTTACAACTTTCTAAATTTAATGCATTTCCATCAGTTTTTGTTATTTGATAATCTAATTGATTTACTATTTCTCCTTCTCTTGGAGTTATTATTTTCTTAATTTTAATATCATTTTCATTAATAATTTGACCAGAAGATTGTAAATAATTTATACATTCAAATCCTATATATACTTTATAAATATTTGAATCTGCTATATTATCACAAGTTATTTCTCCATCATCATTGATAGAATAAGAACCATAAATACATTCACATTGATTATCAGTTTCTGAAGAAAATTCAGAAGGACATTCATTCACACATATTTCATTATTTAATGATTTTATTGGACAAACAGATACACATTTATTTCCATCTTTAAGATGAGCATCTTCAGGACATTTACTTTCACAATATATATTATCATATAAATAATTATCAGGTGGACACTCATCTACACAAAATTTATTTTGCAAAATTTTTTTTGAGTTTGTACATGATGCAACACATGTTTTATTATTATCTATATAAGGTGTATCTGTTGCTGGACATTCTGACACACATTCATTATCATTATATTCATAATAATTAGCAGGACATGAACTAGCGCATGTTTTATTGACTTCAATTTTAAATTTATTTGGAGCCTCACATGATGCAACACATTTTTTATCATCTATATAAGGTGTATCTGTTGCTGAACATAATGGCACACATTCATTATCATTATATTCATAATAATTATCAGGACATGAACTAACGCATGTTTTATTGACTTCAATTTTAAATTTATTTAGAGCCTCACATGATGCAACACATGTTTTATTATCATCCAAAAGATATGCTTCTAAGGGACATTGTTGTACACATATTGTTTCCTCTTTTACAAAATAAGGTGCATTTGAAGGACAATCTTCCTTCGTAGCATAATGACAGTGAGTAAAGTTAGTTGAATTAAATTTCCAATTATCACCTGTTGTTTCAGGACAAATAAGACAATATTTAATCTCATTATAAATTGATTCAGCATAACCTGGTTTACATTTGTCACAGTATTGTTCATCAGCAGTACCAGCTTTTACTCCTATACATGTTTCACATGTTTCATAACATTTATAAAAAATCTCTTTATTTTCATTATTTGTTATAACATATCCTTCCAGATTTGTTTCATTTGGGTAACAATTTGATGGATCATCTGAAAGATAAGCATTAAAAGGAGCACATTTTGTTTCAGTGCAATTAGATGGGTTTGATGTAAATGAATCTGGAAGAGCTTTACATTCAGCACAATTATCATGACAAATTTTAAAAGTGACATTACAATCATGACTATAAAAATATACATCATCTTTTAAAAATGCAAATACCCAAAAATAATCAATTTCTTTTTCCCCGGAAAACTTTGATTTATTTTTCAATGAAAAATATGCAATATAATTTTCGTCTACATTAGCTGGGAATTTTTCTTCGTTTATATTAACTATTGGAAACCCACTAAATTCTGGAGGGTACTCTTTTAGCATGTTGTTAAGATTATATTCTCCTGAAGAATTAAAAATTACTCTTATAGTATCATTTTTACACTTAATAGTTCCAGGATATTCAAATATGTATATAATAATTTTTCCTGTATCTTCAGTTATTAAATGAATTAAATTATTTTTTACATGAGTAAATGTTAAGAGAGTTGCTTCCTCGTTAAAAACATTAAAATCAAATGCTTCAGTAGTTGTTCTTATTTTATCTGTTATTTTAACTTTTTCTATATTAAGTAATCCAGTTGGATCATAGTAAGTTACGAAATAATCAGTCAATGAAAAAACATGTCCACTGTGTGAGATAACAGTCTCTGGCAGTAGCTCTGTAGTTGGTTGCAATTCTCCTAGTTCAAAGCCAACTTCAGTTGAAGTTAATATAAATGTAACATGATGTTGAACTTCATATTCTCCATAATCATTAATTTGAAACTTATCTATCCCTGCAATAAGGTAATTTGTGTCACTTGAACGCATTACTTTCATTTCACAATAATATTTTGGAATTAATTGAATCTCTTCTTCTTTTGGATTTATTTCTGTGTAATCTTTATCATCACTTCCAATAAAATATCTTGGGTGATTGTTTAAAATAATACATATGAATTTATGGAGATCAGGATTTTTAATTAATCCAATACAATTTATCATCGGTGTTATTTTAAATTCTCCATCATCGGTTTTATTTTTATTTCTTTCTTGTGTCGAACCGAATTTTTTCTTATACACATAAGTAGAAGCTTCTTTTTGATAAATGTAAGCATAGAAAGATAATTGATCTTTACCTTCATATTCAAATTCATCCACATGACCTACTATTACATAATCATTAATATATGAAATTGAACATTTATATTTATTAGGGGTATTTGAACCCCCTAAGTAAGGATGATTGAATATTAATGTTGATAAATCTGAATTATAGACTCCAAGTAAATATCCATTATAACAGGCGAAAAAGAAGGTGTCATTCATATACATCAAAGAAGAACTCTTATTAAATGATAAAGTATCATTGGTGATTGAATTAGTTTGATAAGAACTGAAATTGACTTTTGTTACACCTTTAGTATTTAAAATATAATAATATGAATCATCAAAAAAGACGTCGTTTATTTCTTCGTGTAATTCAAAATATTTTATTGTTGTAAATGGGTTTGTAAAATCTGATAAATCCGTTTGAATAGTAAATATAATAAAAATAAAAAAAATAAATAACTCCATTAAAATTAATTATTTTATTTTAATTAAAATATCATATATAATATATGTTTATTATTATTATTTATTCATATAAACTCTCATTGAAATAAAATTATTTTTTTTGTTTTAAATTTTGAGTTTCTTAAAAATTTATTTTATTAAGAATATGTGTAAATTTGCTCCAATAAAACCAAAAAAATATATGTTCTTTAAAACATTAGGCTTAAAAAATTTATAAAAAAATTTTATTTTTTTATTAAAAAAACAATATTAATTTATAAAAGAATAAACCATTCAATTTTTTTACTGAATCTAAAGAATTTTTCTTTATTTTTATTCAATCATAATATCTTATACAGCAAATTATAGCACATAAAACAAAAGGATAGAACATAATAATTAAAAAATGAAATTAAAATATAAACAAACAAATGTAATCTAATTTTTTTATACATGGAGGTGAAAGCAGATACATAAAAAGCAATAAACATAGTTATAGGAATAGTAATAATAAAATAGAATAAAGATCTTAAAAATATATGTTTCTTTAAAGTTTCTTTAGATATTTTTTTTCTTTTATAATATAAAATATTACTATCTTCTTTGTTATTTTGTAATTGAAAATCAACATCATCATCAATTTCTGATAAATTTCCTTCATTTTGATTACCAAATTGTCTTTGTCTGAAACCATCAATTCCATTTGGTTTTTCTCTT
>JAJJLU010000813.1:0-18060 GCA_023807065.1 Isotricha intestinalis
ACGAACAAATAATAAGATCTGAAAAATATAAAAATAAAGATTATATAGAACGTTTACATGATTCATTTGTTAAATTTGATAGATTGTTTAAATTAGATATTAAAAAAGGTACTTCACAAAATAAAAAAGAATTTCAAGAAAAGAGAAATGAGTTAAAAACTATTCTTGGAAAAATTTGCAACAATGAAAATTATTTTGATGATCCACTTTTAAATGTTTTTTATGAAACTAAAAGAAATATTTTATCTTATCTTGAAAATAAAAAAAGTGAAATCAAAGAATTATTTGAAAAAAAAGAAAAAATTAATAATGTGGAAAAAGAAATAAATGAAAAAATTGGAATAGAATTAGAAAAATTTAAAATAGAATTTAATGCAGCTTTTAAAGACTTTATTTTAGATGTTGGGGGGTGTTTTTTTAAAGTAACAATGATTTTAAATGAATTATATAAGAAATCAGATACAAATAGAAGTTTTAAATATGCAATATATAAAGAAGGTTCAATCAAAAGTGATTTAAATTCACTTAAAAATAATTTAGTCCAAGAAATTGAATCTATTAATCAAAACACTTTTTTTGAAAATTTTATTGATTTCCAAAAAAATATATTTAATATATTTAATATATTTAATGTATTTAATATATTTGGAAGCAAAGAAAAAGAAGTAAATGATAAAATTGATGTAATAAAAAACTCTTTTTTTGAAAAATTTGATGAAAAAAGAAGAACATTTAAATTAAAATTATATGAACAAAAAGAAAAAATAAAAGATGAATTTCATGAAATTTTATCATTGGCTTTTTCTGATTTAAATAAAATAGAACTTAAAGATTGGGAAGAAGCTAAAAAAGAATATTATAAAACAAAAAATTTATTGTTACAATATGAAAGTAAGAAAGAAGAAAAGAAAGAAGAAAAGAAGAAGAAAAAAGAGAATAGTTTATTATTCTATAATTATTTTTCACTTTTTTTTTATTTTAAATAAATAATATTTTCACAAATTTAAATTATTTATTACTAGATTAATTTTATAATAAATAAAAAAGAAAGGAAAATAATAATCTTTTAAATTTTTTTAATAAAAGTTTCTTAAACATTTAAATTTACTCTTTAAAAAATAAATAAACTAAACTAATCAATAAAAAAAAATTATATTTCATAAAATAAAAATATTTATATTTATCTTAATAAATAAATTATATAAACTTTTTTAATTGTATAATAAAATAAAAAATGAATATTAACCAAGCAATAGCATTATGTGGATATGAACCAAATGTAAAGAAGGAATTCGCAGAATTTTTACAAACTCATTTTTCAAATGAAAAAACAAAAATATATTTATTTACAAGGAATGAAAATGCTTTAAAATTATTATTAATGCAAATTCAACTTCCAGCTCAATTTAAAAGTCAAATATATGATATTAGTATTTTAATTTATTTTCCAAGAAATTTTCCTAATTCTGCTCCTGAAATGTATTTTGAAAAAGTTAATGCAGTTAAAATTAATCCTCAATGTATTTTTTATGTTAATGAAGAAAATTTAAATATTAAATTTGATTTGTTTTTCAATTGGGAAAATTCTTTTAAAAGCTTTTTAGAATTAATTGAAGAAATTAAACATCAATTTTCTTTTTGTTTCCCTATTTTTAATTTACCTAATGGAGATGAAAGAGAAATTTCGGGTGATTGTATTTTACCAGTTGATTCTATTCTAGAAGTTTTTCTTAATAAAAATGTTGAAGAAAATAATAATCAAAATTTAATTAATTTTAATCAAAATTATAATCCTAATGAATTAAATATTAATGATAATTATGCACCTCCAAATATTAATGATGATTATAATAATAATAATTACAACAATAATAATAATATTAATAACAATAATAATAATATTAATATTAATAACAATAATAATAATATTAATATTAATAATAATATTAATATTAATAATAATAATAACAATTATAATAATATTAATAATCTGAATAATATTAATGATTATAATAATTATAATATGAATATAATTCCACAAAATCAAAATAATAATCCTCAAAATCAACTTAATGAATATTATAATGCATATAATAATTTGAATAATCCTCCTATTAATCAAATGCAAAATTTAAATATAAATAATGAAATTAATATTAATCAATATAGAAATCCTTATATTGACAATCCTCAAATTCCAAGAATAGAAATAGATGAAAAAACAGCAAAAATAAATTTAATAAAAAAAATAATAAAAACTATTTCTCCTAAAATTAAAAACCAATTTTTAAGTATTGGAGCAATAACAAATAAATTAAAATTAATGCAAAATGATATTAAATTAAAAATAAATAAATTAAATGAATTAGAAGAAAAATCATTTCAAATAAATGAAACTGTAAATAATCTTCAAAAAGATTTATATAATTATAATTTTCAAAAACCTGAAAAAATAGATTTTAGTGATTTATCTAATTTAGATAATATTTTAAATATTCAAAATAAAAATAAATATATTAGATTTGCTAAAGAAAATTCTCTTGAAGAATTACTTATATTAATTAAAAAAGCTTTTGAAAAAAAAACTATTGATTTTCAAACTGCTTCTTTATTAATTAGAACTCATTCAAGATTTATTTTTTATTTAAAATATAAAGATGTTCTTATTTCTGATAACAATTTCACTTTTAATTATTAAAAGAATTTTAAAAGTTAACTTTTCTAAAAAAAAATTTTTAAATTACTTATTTTTTTCTTACTTAACTTATTATTAATTTTAAATATTGAAGAAATATTTTAATTTAAAGAATATAATCATATTTATTATAAAATAAAATATATATATAATTTTTTATTCAAATAATTTTTTCCCAATTTCTTTAATTTTTTTTTTTTCTTCTTTCATAAATTGTTTACATTCAAAGCAAAACCACTTTTCATTTTTTTTAGGCAATTTCTTTAATCCATCACAATAATAATGGCAACATTTAACATCACATTTATCACAAATTAACATATTATTAGGATCATCAAATCTATTACAAACATAACAAGGATTATCATCAATACTATCATTTAAACTATAATAACTTTCAGAATTATTATTACTTATATAAGGAATATATTTTTTTTTATCAAATTTAATTTCTATTTTTTTTCCTTTATAATAAATAAATATTTTAGAAAAATTTTTCTTACAAATAGGACATTGAGTTGATTTATTTGCCCAACTTAATAAACAATTTTTACAAAAATCATGTTCACAAACATCTGTATTTGCTAAATCTATTATTGAATTCATACATATTGAACATTCTTCATCTAATGATATTTTTAATTCTTTATTTTCTTTATTTTTTTTTAATTTTTTTATTTTATGTTCTTTTATTTCTTCATCGAATTCTTCAAAAAATTCTTTTAAATCATTATTTTTTTCATCTTCTTTTTTTATATTTTCTTTATTTTCATTTTTTGTTTTTTTTTCATCTTTTTCTCTTTTTCTGATTAAAGATTTTTTACGTAAATTATTATTTTTAAAGCTTGAATCTTTTTCAAAGTTTGAATTATTTGATATTTCAAATTCTGATTCTAATTCATCAAAATTACTAAAAGAAATTGGAGATGAAGAAGAACTTTCTTTGTCATAAGTACTATTATTATTATTATGTTCATTTCTTTTTATTATGTCATCAATTGTTTGAGAAACTTCTAAATTTTTTAATTTATTGTTTTTTTCTTTTTGTTCTTTAATTTTATTTGTTTTTATAAATTCTTTTTCTTCTTCATCTTCAATTATTATTTTTTTTATTTTATCATAACTATAATCTTCTAATTTAAATGATGAAGGAAATGATAATGAATTTTTTTGGGAATTTGATTTGGAATTTGATTTTAAATTTGTATTTTGTTTTTTTTTCCCCAAAAATTGTCTCATTTATCAATTAAATTTAATTAACTTATTGTACTATTTAAATAATTTATAAATTATTTTTTTTCTTTTATTGATTAATTATAATAAAGTACTAATTTAAAAAAAATTTAAATTTGAATCTTTAAAGTTATTTATAATTAATTTAAAAATTTTACACATATTTTTTTTAATTTTTAATATTTCAAATAAATAAAAATTCTTTAAAAATTTTTTTAATTATCATAATGAAAAAACCTATTTATATTACTCTGATTATTTATTAAAAATTTGTATTCTATTTAAAAGCATTTTTAGTTTAATTAAAATTATCATTATTTTTAATTATTTCTTTTCCAAACTTTTTTTATTTTTTTTAAATTCCATAACATCATTTTTAACATCATCTTCGTTGTCAATACTATTATTAGGACTATGTAATTGAATAATAAAATCTAATTTTTCATATAATTTATTACTTTGAATCATAGGATTATTACATTCTTCATTTTCATAATTTCCATCATCATTATCATAAAATTGATTATTTTTTGTACTTTTTTTATAGCAAATACAAGTAATAGAATGATCAGATATTAATTCTAGATTTTTAGGTTCTGTACCTGATTTATAACATAATTTACCAGCAAATTTACATGTATTATTATTATTTCTTTTTGAATTCCAACATCTAAAATATTCTAAAATCATTGATTTTTTTCCTATTATTCTTTTATATATTCTTGTTAATATTATTCCATTACATTCTATTTTTACTTCTGATTTTCTATTAAATGGAAGTAATATTTTATTCTTTTGTTTTGTTCTACCCATATTCTAATTATTTTATCTTTAAATATTAAAAAATGTAAAAAATAAAAATAAAACTTCTTATTATTATAATGAAAAAAAACAAAAAGAGATTTAAATAAATTTCTTATTTATTAATGATGAATTTTCTTATATTAATTAATGAATATATAAATATTCATATTCACTAAATTTAAAGAAATTAATTATTTTATGAATCTATTTTTAGAAAAATTTGAATAATTTTTTTATTTAATTTATTTACTATTCATATTCTTTGTTTATTTCTTGAATAAAAGCATGTTTATTTTTTACATTTTGAAGAATTATATATTCTAATAATTTTTTCTTTCTTCTTGGAATTTCGTCTGGTTTAATTTCTAACTTTTTAAAATTAGGTTTATAATACAATCTAATATTTCTTTCATTATTTCTATCATTATCTAATTGTTTTATATCTTGTAAACTATTTATTTCTTTTTCTAATTCTTTTATATCATTTTCATCAAATAATTTAACAGAACCTTTATTAAAAGGAGAAGAAGAAATATTATTATTTTTCTTATATAATAATTGTTGTTTTGGAAGATAATTTGCTAAATTTTTTTCTTGAAAAGTATCGATTTTACCATATTTATGATGAAAATATAATTTATTTTTATTATTATTATCCCTATATATTTTATTTAAATATTTTTTATAATTTTCTAATTCACTTTTAACATTTTCATCGTTAAAATTTTGATTTGTCTTTTTATCTTTTTTAACCTTTTTTTCTTTTTCTAAATCATATTCAAATTTAATTCCTTCATCAATAATTTCTTTAAGTGATTTTTTACAATTAATATTCTCAATATTATATCTAATATAATTAGAGAAATTATCAAAATATTTTTTATTATAATATTTTTCATCAAAAATATTATTTTGATTAAAAAAGTCATTAATAATTTCATATTTTTTTTCCCAATGATTTTCTAAAAAATATTTTATTTTAATTAATAAATTTGAATTTTTATCATTTCTATCTTTTTCACTTTGAGTTTTATAATTTTTAGAAAATGAAATAGAAGAAGGATAAACAGTAGGTAAATCACTATCTTTATATTTACTTAAAATATAAGTCATTGAATTTGAAGGACTATTAAAAAATTTTTTTTTTACTTTCATTTCATCATCAATATTATCTTTATTTTCTTGGTAAGGAAATTTAGACAAATATTTCATTTGCTTTTGAGATAATAATAAATATAAATTATTAGAAGGTAATTTTCTTTTAAATAATTGATTTATAATAATTTTATCAGGATGAAAAAAATTTAATTCTTTATTAAAATTATTATTATTTTTTGTTATTTCAAAAGATGATAAATTTTTATTCTTTGGAAATATTAAATCTCCATTAAAGGTTTTTTGCTTTAATAAATTTAAATTAGTATTAGTTGTATTCCTAAATTTTATTTCATTTCTTTTATTTAAATTAATATTTTTATTTATATCTTCCAATGATTTTGAATAATTGCATAATATTATTTCCTTTGATTTAAAAGTTTTATTTGAATTTTTATTTAAATATAATTTATTTGGAAGTTGCTTTACCATTGTTGTAAAATTTATTTTATTCATATTATTATTTCTATTTGGATTAGTATTGATAATATTTAATTTTAAAGTTTTTTTATTTTTTATATTGTGTTGTTTATTATTTATTAATTCATTATCTAAATTTGTAATTTTCATTTTTTTTTTCTTTGTTTTTTTTTCTGAAAAACTTTTAATATGTTGTATAATATCTTCATTATCATTCATTTTTTAATTTGTTTATTTTTAGTTTAATAACATAAAAATAATATTTTTTCAAATGAAATAGATTAATATTATTATTTAAATATGTACAATTTATTTTTTTATTTCTTTAAGTAATTATATAAAAAACAAAAAGTAAATGTCAAACAAAAATAAAATTGAATTTTATTTAGAAGAATCAAGTATAATCTCCTTTCAAAACTTAGTAAATAATATTAAACATTCTTCAAGCAGAAATAATAAAAAAAATATTGAAAGTCAAATATCAACTAATGATAGAACACCAAATAAAGGAAATTTAGATAATATTAAAAAAGATATTAATGAAGATAATATTAATAATGATAATTCATTTAATTTAAAATTTTTCCCTAATGATGATACTTTATCTATAAATCAAATTTGTTTTTCTAATAATATTAGTCAAATAAAAAATAAAAGTAAGAAATATTTATTAATTATTCTTAGTTTCATTTCATGATAATGAAGATGATAATGAAGATAAAGATAATGATTTTATTTATCAAATGTTTATTCAAAATAAAAAAATCGCTAAAGAAAATATAAAAAATTTATCAAGAAATTCTAAAACTAATTCTCTCAAATATAAAACAATTGAACAAATAAATAATAATAATATTAATGCAAATAATAATAATTTAAATAATCATAGTAATAATATTATAAATAATAAGAATAACAGTAGAAGAAGAATTAAAAAAAGAATTTCATGTTGTTGTTTTAAATAAAAAAAAATGATAATGTACATCTATAAGCTATATATATTATATATATTTAATTTTTTCTTTTTTACTTAAAACTCTTGTAATGAGTTCTTTACATTATAAAACAAATAATTATTTAATAAAACAATGAATTTAAATAAAAAAAGAAGTGAAAATATATATATAAATTAATTAATATTTATTACTAAAACCTATTTTTTTCATTTTAATATACTTCTCATTATTAATTAATTATTATTATGATTCCTATTTAAAAAAATCTAAATAATTTTTTCTTTATTTTTCTATGTTCTAAACATATTCATTTTAGGTAAACAATAAATAATTTGTTATTAATCTATTTTTATTTATTTCATATTTCTAATTTTTCATATTTTTATTTAAAATGAATCTTTTATTATAAAATCTAATTAGGATATATTTATTATAACTTTCTAAAAAACAATGATAATTCTAAAGAAAAATAACTATATAATATTTTATTATATGTTAAACTTTATATATTTTAAATAAAGTATTTTTTAAGGAAGATTTAATTTTAACTTTACACAAATCACTTTTATTTTTTTTCTAATGAGGAACTTAACATTATAGTTAAAAAATAATTCTTCTTTAAATATAAAATCATACATTATATGATTTATAATTGACGACTTTTAATATAAAATTATTTTTTATTTAACTTTATATTTATTTTAATTTATATTTTATATGTTTTTTTATAATCTTACATATATTCACATCATAATGTAAATATAAATTTATTTTTATCTTTTAAAAAAACAAATTTATTTAATTATTAATTCATATCAATGATTAAATTTTTAAGAGGAATTGAACTATAACTTTTTCCTAAAGTAAAAACATTGATTTTCATAAATTTTTGAGTTTTCTTTACACCATCAATTTTAAAAATTTTTCTTTTTTTATAAATTCTATCACTTTTAATAACTCTCTCCTCTTTATTATCTTTTATATTGAAATGATCAATAGTATAATAATTATCGAAATTACTTTTATTTTCTTCAATACCATTATCATTATTAACATTTAAAATAAGTTTATTTGACTTTAATTTACTTTTATTAAAAACACTATTTCTATTAGAACTTACAGTCATTGTTTTTGATCTTGAATTAATATTATTTCTAATTAAACTATTATGAAAAGAAATATTTTTTTTAATATCAAATATTCTTAATTTAGATTCATTAGGAATTTGAGGAAAATAAGAATTAATTTTATTCATACTAACATTAACTTTATTTGGTATAAAAGGTTTTGATTTTAAATTAAATTCTTTAATGAAATTTCTATTATATTCTTTTTTAAAATCATAATTATCATTTAATTGAATATCTTTTTCATTTTTTATTTCATTGATAGAAGTATTTTTATTATATCTTCCATTTAAAATTTTACTTTGTTTATTTGAGTAATTTATTAATAATTGTTTTGCAATATTACTTTTTAAATTTAAAATATTATTTAAAGGAATAAACCATAACTTTCCTTTTTTAGATATACATTTAATTGTATTTCTTCTTTTATTTAAAGCTCTTGTTATTTCAATTTGTCCAAAAATTTCATTTTCCCTAATTATTAATAACTCAATAAATAAAAATTAAATTATATATTTAATTCTTACTTTAACATTTGATATATCATTATTTGAAAAAAATAATACTTTTGAATTATTATTTATTTGATTATTTAAATGATTATTTCTTGAATTTCTAGAAATATAATTTGTATTTAGGAGATGATTTAAATAATTATTTTCTCTTTTTAAATATTTAATTGATCTTTCAACTTTATCTAAATGAATTGAAATATCTTTTTTAATTATTCTTTTATATATTTCAAAATCACCTTCTAAAATTAAATAAATACCATCAACTTCATCATTTTCTTTATAAACAATATCATCCAAAATATAATCTAATTCATCATATGAAAGAAATAATTTTAAATAATCATTTTCAAGAAGATGAACAAAAGGGTAAAAAGTCTTTAATTTATTTTCAAATTTTTTATATACTATTTTAATATCTTCATTTGTTAATTCAATATAATTATTAAAATTAAATTTGGCATAACAACATTCAGTTAAAGTTAAATCGCTTTTTAAAGCACTTCTACCAGAATTATCAACAAATTCTTCAATATTACCATATAATAAATGATAATATTTTGTTCTTTCTTTATTATATCTTTTTACTTTTGTTTGAGGAGGAAAAATTTTTATAGACATATTTAAACATATTTTCTTTAAACATAAATATCCTCTTTTTAATAGTAAATTTTTATAATATGGGATAGTTGTTAATAATGTTATTACATTTTTTAGTTCTGTTTTTGAAAATAAAGATGATGTATTATCATTATTTAAATATATATTTTTTAGTTTTTCATAATTTTCATAGCTTAATGTCATATTTATTTTTTTTTATAAAATATAATAATTAATATAATATAATATCAATATATTTTTTATATAACATTTTTTAATTTTTAAAAAACTTAAAAAAACATACAAATTATTATTTTTAAAAAGCAAAAATTTAAAAATGGGAAATCAACCTCAACAAAGATTATATCTTCCAGAAGAAAACCTTTCAATATCATCAAGATATAATTTATATGGTCAAAATTCAATAAATAAAGGAATAGATATTAAATATCCAGTTTTATCTTCATTAAAAAATAAACAAAAATTATCATTTATTAATTATTCTGAATATCAAAAATCAATGGAAACATTTATAAATTTTTTTAATATTTATATTCCAAAAGAAGTGAAAAGTTTTAATAATAAAAAAAGAATAATTAATCAAATTGAAAATTCATATTTTAATTTATTAACTCCAGAATTAAATTCTGAAAAATTATTTAATGCAACAATGGCAATTTATCATAGAATTGGATCTGTTTATGGAGCAACTCAAAATTATCCTCTTTCAGAATTAAAAAAAATTACTTTTCCTTTAATTGCTAAATATTTATCTTGTGATTTTGAAAATGAAAATCAATTGATTTCTGTTTCTGATAAAATTATAAAAAGAACTAATTTTTTAAGTGAAGAATTCCCTTTCAAATTATATCATATTATTAATATTATTCAAAGTAAATGTTGTTTTATTTATGGTTATGATGAAGAATTAAATTTAAATTTCTATTTACTTCCTTATAATTTAGGAGTTGAAAATAATATTTCTTTTATTGATTATATTATTTATTTTACTTTTATTAATGAAATTATTCTTTCAAATTTAAAAAAAAAAGGATTTCAATTTAGTGATAAAATAAATATTATAATAAGTTTTAATGGTTTAGAACCTAATACAGAATTAATTTCTTTTATTATGATTTATATTAATAATTATTTTCCTTTAATGGTTAATAAAATGCATATTGTTAATTATAATATAAGTTTATTAAAAAAAAATATAACTTTTCAAGAGAGTTTAGATAAAATTGATTATTTTAGATTAATTTATTTTCATAATAATAAAAATTATTCTCAAGTATTAAGTAATACTATTAAAGTAGATAATTTACCAATTGAATTTGGTGGAAATGCAAAAGTAAATAGTTTTGATTTTAAAAAAGAAAATGCTGAAGTTGAGTTATATGAAGAATTTGCTGAATTTTTAGCTCATAATATTTTCTGTGAATATAAAAGTGAAATTAATCAAATTAATAAAAGTGATAAAGGAGATAAAATAGAATAATTTTTATTTGTTTATTTTTCTTATATATTCAAAATATTTATTTAATTATATTAAAATTTTTTTTTTCTTTAAATTGAGAAATAAAGAATTTTTCCATAAAAAGTTCAAATAAAATTTGATCTTTAAGAGGAAAGTAAATTGGAGGATAATGAGTAATTTTTTTTAATAATTGAATATAATATTTTTAAAGTGATTTAAAAGAAATTCTGACTGAAAAAATTTAAAGAAAAAAGTTTTGAATGTTATTAATGAAAGAAAGTATAATTTCTTAAAAAATATTTATTTAAAGATTGGTTTTTCAAAAATTATTATTTTACATCTTTGACTAATTTGTTTAAAAAATTTTTTTAATTATTTAATTTATATTTTTATATAGAATTTTGTTTTTATTATTATAATACGTTAATTTTAATTAAATGAAACAAAACAAAGAAAATAATTTATTAGATGAGAATTCACCTTTTGAAAATGAAAAAGAAAATAATAATACTTATAATTCATTAACAGATTATATGAAAGATAAAAATATAGAAGAATTAGGAAACGAAAAAAATGATAATAACATTAAAAAAGTAAAAGCAAAATCAAAAGAAAAAGATGAACACAAAACTTCCCAAAATTTAAATGAAACAATAGAAGAGTTAGATTATGAACATTTATATAGAAGTACATATAGAAATAGACATTTTATGGAAAATACAATAGCATTTAAAAATAAAAAAGAAAAAATAGAAAAAAAAAGAATAAATATATACGCACAAAATCCTAAAGAATTTAATGATTATTTATTAAGATTGAAAGAATATAATATTAAACATATTGAAAAATTAGAAGAATTAAAATATAAAACTCAATTAAATGAAAAGAAAAAATTTAGTGATATTCCTAATATAAATAAAAAAAGTAAAGAATTATTCAAAAGTGATAATATATCTTTATTAGAAAGAATGAAAAAAGAAGAAGAAAAAACAAAAATAAAAAAAAAAAGATTAGAAGAACAAATTCTTGAAGAAAGAAAGAAAAAAAAAGAAGATGAATTAAAAGTAAATAACTTTGAAATTAGAAAAACAAAATTTGATGAAAAATGGAATAAAAGATTAGAATTCATGAATAATATATCAAAAAAAAATAAAGAAAAATTTGAAAAAATAAAACTAAAAGTAAATGAAGAAAAAATGAAAGAATATATATTTCAACCTAAAACAAATAAAAGAAAAAATAATAATTCTCCAAATAATAAAAAATCAAATTTGAATAATTCAATGAATTATATAAAAATAAATAATAAACAAATAAAAAATAAAAGAACAGGATCAGCAATAATAACAAATAGATTATATGATGAAGACTTATTAAAAAGAAAAGAAAAAAAAGATAATTTAACAAAAAAATATACTCCTTCATTTCAACCAAAAATATGTGAAAAAAGTAAAATTATGACAGTTAATAGAAAAAAAAATGAATATATGTATTATTATAAAATGTATAATGATAATAATTATTTTGATAATTCTCAATCAAATGGACAATCTTATTCAAATACTCAATGGAATATTCATAATAAAATTGAAGATGATTTTAATGATAATGATAAAAGTAATGAAGATGAAAATTGCAATTTTAATAATGATAACAGAAATTCTAATAAATTGACTATTGAAGAAATAGATGAAGAACTTATTCCTGATTTAAATATGAATAAAGATGAAAAAATTGAAGATGTTCAAGATAAAGAATAAGTTTTTTTTATATGTATATTTAATTTTTATTATATGGGAAATTGTTGTTTAAAGTTTTTAATAAAATTTTTTTTTTCAAATTAAATTTTTTTTTTGTTTTTAGATTTAAAATTCTTACTCAATTTTACATTACAAGTTAAAATATATGTTTGATTTAAAAAAGAAAAAAATAATCTTGAACAAAGAGATTCATATTGAACAATTATTATTTTCTCTTAAATTCCTTCTAAATTTAACTTATATATTTTAATTTTCATATTTATTTTTATATTTTCAAACTATTTTTTAATATCAATATAATACAACTATATTTCATTAAAGGATAATCTTTTAATAAAACAATTGATAAAGAAAACATAATATAAATAATAAAAAAAATTTATTTAAATATTTCAAAATAATTTAGATAAAAAAATTAAAATATATATTAAATAATTAATATGGAATTTCCCGCTGAAAATAAAAATGAAAAAATTGATTTGTATAAACTATTAAATGTAAATAAACATTGTTCAAAAGAAGAAATTAGGAAAAACTTTAGAAAATTAGTATTATTAGTACATCCTGATAAAAATCCAAATGATCCAAATTCAAACGAAAAATTTAGAAATTTAAATAATGCATATAAAATATTAATGAATGATGAAAAAAGAAAATTATATGATGAAACAGGAGAATATGATGAAAATGAGGATGAACCAATTGATATTGAAAATACTTATCAATATTATAGAGAAATTTATCCTAAATTAAAATTAGAAGATATAGATAATTTTTCTTTAAAATATAAAGGAAGTGAAATGGAAAAAGAAGATTTAATTAATTTTTATAATGATAATAATGGTAATATTACTTTATTATTAGAAGCTATTCCACTTTCTAATAATGAAGATGTTGAAAGATTTATTAATATTTATGAACAATTAATTAAAAAGAAAATAATTAGAAAAAGTAATTTATTTTTTGAAAGTAAAAATCATATTAAATTATTAATTGAAGATGAGAATGAAAAAGAAGAAGCAGAAAATACTTTAAAAGATTTAAAACAACAAATTATGTTAAATCATAAAAAAAGAGGAAATAATAACTTTTTTGATCATTTAATGAAAAAATATGGAAATGAAAATGATTATTATGAAGATATTAATGATGAAGAATTTGAGAAAATTCAAGAAGAAATGAAAGAGAAAAAAATAAGAAAAACAAAAGAAAGAAAAACACAAAAAAAAAAGAAAATAAAATAATAAAAATTAATTTATTTCAAAAAGTATAAAAATTAAAACTATATTTTCTTAAAAAAAATAAATTTAAATGTTTAAAATAAAAAAAATATGAAGTAAAAGGAGTAATTAATAAAAAAATTAAATTAAAAAGAATCATTTAAAAATTATTTATTAAGATTTAATAAAAAAAGTTTCACCACTTTATCATAAATATAAATTCAATAAAATTAATATTAAGTTTTAAAAAAAGAATTTTTAATATCTTTAAATAAATATTAATTAGTTCTTAATATTTTTTACTAGTTTTTAATATATATAAATATTTATAATATAAATAAAATTTTAATTTTAAAATAAATAATTATTTCATTATATTTTCAAATTGATTTTTTATTTCTTCTTTTTCAATATTTGTTAACTTTAACCAAACATCAAATTTTTGAGATAATTTTTTTTTATTAACTTTATTTAAAATAGATATTTTATGAATAATTTCTTGTGCTTTAATTTCTTCAATATTAATTTCACAAATAAAATCTTTAATAAGAAAATATTCATAATAATTATTAATTCCATATTCTAAGAAAATATCTTTTAAACTTAATATTTTATTTTTATATTTTTCAACATTTTTTTTTTCTGAATTTCTTAAATATCTTAAATTACTTTTTTCATTTTTTAATTTTATTAATTTATCTTTTAATAATATTATTGTAGTAAAAACATGATTTTCAAAATTTTTTCTTTTTTTAAAAAACTCATTTTCATTTTGATCACTAATAAAAATATTTTTTTTAATAATTAAATAAATTTCTCCATTTTCTCCTTTTTTCACTTTGCAATTTTTATTATGATATTTATCAGCAAAACTTTTTTTTTTAAATTCTTTAATTAAATGTATATCATGTGAAAAATCTTGAAAAAAATTAGTTAAATTATTAATTTCTCTTTGACAAAAAGGAGAAATATCATCAACACTTAAAGGTTGAGTTAAAATAAATAATTTTTTTTTAGGATGTTTTTCTTTAATAGAATCAGTAATTATTTTTCTAATTTCTTCTTTTAAA
Source organism: Isotricha intestinalis (assembly GCA_023807065.1). Classification (NCBI taxonomy): domain Eukaryota; phylum Ciliophora; class Litostomatea; order Vestibuliferida; family Isotrichidae; genus Isotricha; species Isotricha intestinalis. Next base: position 15,033 of record JAJJLU010000813.1, read on the forward strand.
ATAAAAGCTATTAATTCTATATTATTAAAATCTTTTAATTCATTTGGAAAAGGATTTCCTATTACATTTAATAAATAATTTTGAAATATTTTTTTCCCTTTTGATAAAAAATTATGTTGTCTACAATTAAAATATTCTTCATATTGTTTTTTATCCATTTGTTCTGTTCTTTCACTTTGAAATGTTGTATTTTCAATATAAAAATCATCTTTATTTGTTAAAAAAGAATTTTTTTTTTCTTGTTTGTTGTTTTCTTCTGAATCAATTCCAAAGTTATCACTTTCTTCTAATAATTCATTATTAATATTTAAATTATTATTATTTATATTTATTTTATTATTTTCTTCATCATTTGATTCTTCATTTGAATCATTTCCTTGAATATTATTTCTAAATTTTAATTTTTTATAATTATGTAATTTTTCATATTCATAATTAAAAAAGTGTTCTATTATCTTTTTAAAATCACATTCATTTAAAATTTTCGCTAAATTAATTAAAAATTCCCTTATGAAGTTTTCCATAAATAATATTGTTTTATTAGAAGAATTAAATGTATCTCCAAAAGCAAACATTATTTTTTTTATACTATTAAAATATATTATGTCTTCTTTATCTATATCACTTTCATCTTCTTTTACCATTAAATTATTTATTTCTTCAAAATCATTTTCTTTTAAGGAAGAAGGAAAAAGTGAATTTAAAGAATATTTAACATCATGAATCCATAAAGGTTTATTTGAATTTGGTGTTTTTATTTCATTCTTTTCTAATTCTTCTTCTTTATTTTCATTTTTTGAATTTTTTTTTCTTTTATTTCCTAACATTAAATATATTAAAAATTAATATTATTATATTTTTATTTAATAAAATAGTCAAATAAAAAAAAGATAAATATATAAAAAATGAAAGGAGAAGAAAAATTAGAAAAATTAAGAAAATTAATGGAAGAAAGGAAATATGATGCTTATATAATTCCTCATGGAGATCAACATGATGTAAAAATCATAAAAATTAATTTAATTAATTTATAAAAAAAAATAAAAAATAGAATGAATATATAGCAGAAGGAGATCAAAGGATACAATTTATATCAAATTTTTCTGGAAGTAATGGAATAGGTTTAGTAACAAAAGATTTAGCTTTAATGTGGACTGATGGAAGATATTATATACAAATAGAAAAAGAATTATATCCAGGATGGAAAATGATGAAATGGGAAAGAGGAGAAATAACTTTAACAAAATATATTGTTAAAAATTTAAAAAAAGGAATTACTGTTGGTATGGATTTTAATTTATTTACAAAAGGTATTTTTAATTATTTAAATTTTTAGAAACTGCAAATTCTATGCTTGAAACTTTAGCAGATTATAATGTAGTTGATGATGAAAATAATATTATTGATGTTATTTGGGGAGAAGATAAACCAAAATATAAGAAAGATCCTGTTATAATTTTACCTGTTAAATATACTGGAAAAAGTGTATTAGAAAAATATAAAGAAGTTACCACGAAATTAAATGAAGAAATAAAATCAAAAGAAGAAGTATTATATAATAAAAATCCAAATATAAAAATATTAAAAAAAAGATATTTAATATCAAGATTAGATGATATAGCTTGGTTATTAAATTTACGTGGAAATGATATTCCATATAATCCAGTATTTTTTTCCTATGGATTATTATATATAACTGAAAATGATAATTATTTCCATTTATTTTCAGATAAATCAAAATTTGAAAAAGAAGAAATAAAAAGTCATTTAGAAGAAAATAAAATAACTCTTCATGATTATGATGAAATATATAAAGTATTATCTATTTCCTCAGATGATACATTAACAATAGTAGACACAGATTCATCAAATAATAGAATGTTTAATTTAATATTAAATAACAAAAATGGTTTACACATATCAATAGATAAAGATATAATAGAGCATATAAAAAGTGTAAAAAATGAAACAGAAATATTAGGATTTAAACAGAGTAACATTCGTGATTGTGTTGCCCTCATTAATTTTTTTTCATGGTTAGAAGATGAATTAACAGTAAAAAAAAGAACAGATTTAAATGAATATGAAATAGGATTAATGAATAAGAAATTTAGAGAAGAACAAGAATTATTCATGGGAGAATCTTTTGCTCCTATATGTGCAGCAGGGCCAAACGCAGCAATCATCCATTATATGCAGAATGAATCTCTCCATAGTGATATGTCCATCTCTAAAATAATCCTCTGTGACACAGGAGGACAATATATGGATGGGACAACAGATATAACAAGAACAGTACATTACGGTAATCCAACAGAAAAAGAAAAGGAAATGTATACTAGAGTTTTATTAGGAAATTTATCTTTAGAACGTTTAATTTTTAAAAAGGGAACTATATTAAGAAATCTTGATTCTGTTCCTAGAAGTTTTCTAATGCAAATTGGAGAAGATTATAAACATGGAACTTCACATGGTGTTGGACACTTTCTCAATGTTCATGAAGGACCTTATGGACAACCTCTTAATCCTGGAAATGTTATTACTAATGAACCTGGATATTATGAAAAAGATTCTTTTGGTATTAGAATTGAAAATAGTGTTCTTGTTGTTGAGAAAAATAATGGAATGCTTGGTTTTGAAAATTTAACTTATTTACCTTATGAAAGAAATTTAATTGATTTAAAACTCTTAAGTTTAGATATGATTCAGTTTATTGATAATTTCCATCAAAAAGTTTTTGAAGTTTTAAGTCCTTTGATTAAGAATGAAAAAAGTTTGGAGTATTTGAAAAGGAAAACTAAACCACTTAAAGATGGGGAATAAATAATTTAGATAAGTTAATTATTATTCTTTTGGAAAAAAAAATATTTTTTTTAAAAAAATATTTCATGTTTTTAATTATATAAAAAAAATAATAATAAATATGAAAAAATTAAAAAAATTATAAAGGAATTTACAATAAATATAAGGAACTTTATGGGGATTGGGGATTGGGGATTGGGGATTGGGGATTGGGGATTGGGGATTG
>JAJJLU010000814.1:0-18013 GCA_023807065.1 Isotricha intestinalis
CCCAATCCCCAATCTTCTTTGGATATTATTATTATTATTTAATGTATTAATTATTAAAAATATATTTTTTTCTTCCTTGAATTATTTTATATAATAATAAACCTAATTGATTTTTCATTTTTATTTATTTATTTTTTTAATTCTTCTTCTTTCAATTTCTTGAAAATTATTTTCATCAATAAAAAAAATATTTGAGAATCATCATTTCCATTTTCTAAATAAAATCTTCAAAAATATTTCCCAAAATATAGTTTCATGTCATTAGAATAAAGTTTATTTCCTCTATTATTAAAGTTTTCTCTATTTATATTAAAACAAAATAATAGATTACTAAATATTTCATTTTGATAAATATCAAAAAAATCATATTCAAAATTATTTTCTTTTCTTTTCCCTGCAATTAAATTTTCAATATAATTTGTATTTATTTTTAAAGATTTATAAAAATTTAATAATTTAGGGAAAAAAATCTAACATTAAGGTTTTTTAAAATAAATATAAATTTATTATTTTGTCAAAAAAAGGAATTTTAGATTAATAAAAAATTCATAGTTTGAAAAAATATATCCACAAGAGTTTTTACCTAATATATAAATTATTTTTCAAATTCAATAAATCATATTAGGAATATAAATTATTTTAGTAGAAATAGAAATGCATTTCCTAAGAATATTAAAATATATTTATACATTATATTTGGGATTTAAAGTTAAAAATTATTAAATTTTTCTTAAACAATATTAGCATAATCCTATCTTTCACCCTCAACAATTTTTCCTATCAATATTATAACCTTTTTCAAATATTATTTTTTCATTTATAACCAATAATTACTTAAATTTTCTTAATATCTTTATTTTTACATTAATTCTCTTTTAAATTTTCTTTTTCCTTTACAACATTTCCATAATTACTTTTAACTTTCCCCTATTTGAATTAATTAATTAAGATTATTTTATTTGAATTCTTAAAAAAGAATAAAATTTAAAAAAATCCCTATTCCTTTTAATCCTTAACACTTGAAAAAATCTATATTTAAACCATTATTCATAATATTTAAATGAAAGGAAAAGTTAATATTCAAAAGTAGTTTAAAATATTAAACAAGGATTTATTATTATTTGTTTATGAAAAAAAGTATTAATTAATTTTTAAGTTGTATTTTTTATAATAAATTTTTAAATTATTTTTTATAAGGTGATATAAATTGGATAAGGAAAGTCATCTAAAATTATTGTTGATTTATTTTCTTTTGGTTCTTTTAAATTAATTATATACTCTATTTGATTAATATTTATTCCATCTTCAAAATCTTCTGTAATGAAATTTATATTTAAAGATTTATTTAATATACACTTAAATATTATTTTATTATCCTCATCAAATTTATTTATTTTATATTGAGTTAAACCAATCCAATCAAAATTATGTAAATCTAATTTAACTTGAAAAATAATACTTTTTATATTATCTAAAAAATAATTATAATATTTTGAAAAGTTATAATTTATAATTAAAGAAATATAATATTCATTATTATTTATTTGCTCTATTTTATTTTCTATATTTAAACATTTTTCGAAAATTGAAGAAAAATATTGTTCATTATATTGATATTTTTTATCTGAATCAGAATAAATTAAATCATTACAATAAACAAAAGTTTTAATATCTGAAAAATTGCTAATCATATTAAAAAAGAATAAAAATTTTTTCCTTTTATTAATTAACTTTTCAAAAAATTTCTGAATATTTTTTTTATTATAATCTGCTTTGAAAGGATAATTTTTAATTATATCAATATTAAATCTTGTTTTACTTAAATTATTATTTTGTTCAATTGTAATTGTTTTATAAAATTTATCATATTTTTCATTTCCAATTGCATTCCAATCAGAAGAAGAATTTATACTAAATTGGTTTGAAAACCAAAATTCATTTTCATTTAAAAAACAAATATTATTAAAATTTTCTTTATTATTAATATTCATACTAATTCTAATTTTTTGTTTATATGTATTTTTATTATATTCTAAAATATTATTTTTAAATGATAAACATACACTTTTAAGTACATTTAAAGTAATAAAAAACCTTTTAACTTCAATACTTTCTTTTCTTTCTTCAAATTTAATTAATATGCTTAAGGTTTTACTTCCATGACTTAAAGGAATGATTGGAACATAAATTATATTATTATCACTTATATCATCTTCATTATAAACTAATTTAGGATATAAAATATTTTTATCTTCTGATAAAAGATAAATAGTAAATTTGTTCATTTTTATATTTTTATATGTGTTAAACATTTGTATTGGAAGAAAATATATTTCATAATTAAATATTGTAACTTCATTTTGATTATTTGCTATTACTATTCTAATATTATTTTCTTGGGATATTACTTCAAAATAATAATAATTATTATTTAATTTAGGTGTATTTGATAATAAATCATATTTTATTCTTTTTTTATTTTCTAATTGATAATATAAAAAATTATTATATTCACAATTTAATTGTTTTTTAATTTCTATTGATGAAAAAATTTTGAATGAAATACCAATTAAAGTAAAATTTCCACTTATAATAAATTTTCCATGTAATAATATAAAATTTTCACTTTGAGATTTTAAATTAATTTTTTTATTTTCTGATAAAAAAATAGTATCATTTGTATTTTCAAATATTAAATTAATATCTGTTATATTTATATCAACTGGTAAAACATTTCTGAAAATTATTCTTATAGAAATTAATTCTTCAATATTAATAACGTATTTATTTTTGAAAAAACAATATTTTTGAATTTGATTTTTGTTATTAGAAATATAATCAATTAATTTTAGAGAATCAATGTCATTTTTTGAAACAAGAGAATATTTTTCACTTACAGATAATTCTTTATATTCATTACAAATTTTTAAAAAATTTGTTGGAAAATTATTTTTTAATATTAATAAATCTTGACTATTGAAAATAATTAAATTATTATCAATTTCAGGAATAGAAAAATTTTCAATGATTATATTTTTCCCTTGACAAATTTTAATTAATTCATTAAATACAAACATAATTTGCTTAGTATCTTGCTGATTATTATTAAACATATTTTGAGTATTTAATTTACAATTTAAATTTTTATACAATTCAATAAATTTAGAATAAAAATTTATTGTTCCTTCAATATAACCTAATTTACTACTTAACAAACCCATATTAAACAATAGTAATTTTTTAATTTTAGAAAAACTTTGATGAATATTATCATTTGGATTTCCATTTAAGGAAAAAATATTAAATAAAGAACCTAAAAAATGTAACAAATAAGTATTAGAAATATCAGAATCATTTCTTAAATCTTGAAAATATTTAAATAAATATTGAATAGTATAATAAGCAAATTTTCCTAATCTTGGATTATTATCAATTAAACAATAATAACTTAATTTTTCATATATAAGAGGAATTAAAAAATTTATTTTAGAATTATATAAATTCGGCGTTGAATCAAGAATTAATTTTTCCATTCCTTTTATATTTAAACATTCCATCATTCTAATTGAAATGAATAAAGCTCTAAAAGCTCCGATTTCGTTTTTCATTATATTTAAATATTTTATAAAAACTGAGTTTTCTACTTTTTTTTTTTGCTTTTTTGATTTTATAAATTCTATTATATTTTTTAATTGAATTAATGATATTTCAAAAGTAGGTTTTTTATCTTTTATTTTTTCCAATAATTTTTCTAAAGTATTTAAAGAATTTTTATAATCTTTTATATAAAATTGATATATTGTTAAAATATACATTTTTTTTTCTAATTTTGTTAACACATGATTATTACTTTTTTTATTGTCTTTGTCATCAAATCCAAAAAGATTTTTTTTTTTTTGAATATAAGAATCATATTCATTAATTACATCTATAATTCTTTTTATAAAAGCATTTTGAAAAAAATCCTTTAAAGCAATTTTAATAGAACTTAATTCAGAAACTTTCATATATTTTCCTCTTATTATTTTAGAACTATTCTTAGAATAAATTTCAATAGGATGAATATATTTAATAAAATAATCAATATTATTTTTTTCAGCTTCTTCTTTAGAATTAGTGTTAATATCAAAATGAAAAACTGGATAACTATAAAATTTTTGTCTATAAGAATTCATTTTTGTTTGAATTAGATTATAATCAGAAATATAATTTTCAGAATTTTTATCATTTAATAATAAAATTAAAGGATTATGTATATTATCATAAATATTTTGATTTAAAAGATTTGGTTCTTGTTCTAATTTTATTTTATTTATTATTAAAGGATCATCATTAATATCACATAAAAAAATAAATAAAAAAGGTTGTTGATAATATTCTTTACTATCAAAAAAACAATATTCAAAAATTAATTTTTCTATTTCATTATAATATCTAAAAGAATAATTATTTAATTTACTTAAAGTAGCTTCAATATTATTTTTATCTACATGAATATCATATATATCAAATAAAGGAATATTATTAGGATGTTTTAAACAATTATTTATTAAATCATTTATTTTAATTTTTTGAACTTTAAAATTTTCAGCATCATAAAAATCTATTTTAAAATCTTTTATTATATTATTATAATTTGCATTTCCATTTATTTGAAAATTCATTGTTGTTCCTCTTAAATCACCAAAAGGACGAAGAAATTGACTTGGAGTTAAATTATTTTTTAATAATATATTTTTAGCATTTTGAGATGAATATACTATTCCACATGGCAGCAATATATTTGATATCCAATTATAAAAATACTCTTCTTTTGGCTCTTCAGAATAATTCATTTTGAGATATTTTCTTTTTTTTATTTTTTTATTTAATAATTTAAAGTAATTTGTATTTAAAATTTTATTAAATTTGAAATAAAAAATTTATTTATTTTTTTATCTTCTTAATTTATTTATTTTCTATTTTTTCTTCAATTTATTTTTTGTAGAAAAAGATTATTGAAGTTGAAATAGTTTTTAGTTTAAAAAACAAACAACCATTTAAATGACCAAATCTTTTGATTCAATTTCAAATCAATGAAGTGAATAAGTGGTAAAATTTAAATCCCAAAAAAAATACTTTGATAAATAAATTTATTTTTTCTGGCTTTTTAAAGGTTTTTTATTTCTTATTTTTGATTGTGTTTTTTAATTAGGAAAACAGTTTAATTTATTATTTATTTTAATAAGAATAATAAAAAGGAAATAAATGAAATTAATTGAACCAAATTTTAGAAATATAAAATATTTCATAAATAATAATAATATATATGATTCAATTAAAAAAATTTGGATATTTATATTCTTTAAAATATAAAGTATTTTCATTTGGTTTTTTCAATATTGCTTTTCTATTAATATTTTATTTTTTTTTTGCTTTTTTTTATTATATTTTCTTTTGTTTTAAATAAAATAAGTTTTAATTAAAATTTTATTTTTCTAATAAATTATTTATTCTAATTTATTTTTTTATAGATGTTTAATAATATATAATTTATTTCAAAAAGTAGTTTTTTAAATCATAAACATAATATTTTGCTTTTTTTTCAATTTCATTTATTCTTCAAAGTATGTTTAAATGTTATAAAAGTATAATCAATACAACAATTATTTCTAAATTGTTCCTTTGATAATATATCCAAAATTAATTTATTATTGAATAAAAAATAAAAAAAGTCTAAATAATATATTTAAAAGTATATTACACTAGATTTCTATAAAATAATATTGTAAACAATTATTATATAAATTAAATAAGGTATCATTAAAAATCAATGAGAAATATTAGAAGTAGTAACACCTGAAAGCTCAAATCAAAAGAAGAAAATATAATAAGTTTCTTCATAAGAGGCAAAAATATTTAATAATAATAATATATTAACTATTCCAGGTATAAGAATAATAGAAAGAAATTTAATAAAAACTCCAATAAATAAAGCAATTAAATACTTTTGAAAGAAAAAACTTGGATTATCTTCGTTAATATGTGTAACTAAAACACATATTGAATTTGGTAATATTACAAAAAGTATTATTATTATATCAGAATATCAGTAATTGAGAAATTATCACTCAAATTATTATTATTTAATAAATGATATAATATATTTCCTAAAGGTTCTATTTTCAAAATAAAAATGCATTGTTTTTCTTTTTTAAACTGAATTTTTAGAATTAAATTTGCATTATTTTATAAAATTTAAATATTATATTATTTATAAATAAAATAATTTACTATTTTTATATGAATTTAAGAAAATTCTATTGTTAATACTTTTAAATATTTTGATTACTAATTCCTTCCATAAAAGAATTAATGAAATCAACTTCTTCAAAATTTAAATGAAATCTTTCTTTTAAAGCATATTTAATATAAGAAATATCTTTTTTACTAAATAATTCAAACTTAGCTTTTTTCAAAGTAATTTCGATAATTTTTTCAAAAATTTCATAATATTTTCTTAATTTAATAATACCTTGAACAATTAAACTTTGGAAAAAATAAAACATTCCACTTTCATTTAAATCCATTAAAGCATATAATTCTTTTGGAAGTTTAAAAATTTCCATTGCTTTATTATTATTTGTACTTAATGAATAACCAAAAGAATCAGGTATAATTATTCCAATATTATTTAATTTTAAATTTTCAAATGAATTTAAATTATTATTTATTATATAATTAAAAAGACAATTTGATGCTAAATTTTCTATATAATTTTTTTGAGCTTCTTCAAAATTATTAAAAAAGAAACTTCTATAAAAATCATTTATATTTCTATATTTCTTTATTATATCATTTCTTATTTTTTCAATACTAATAAAATTTTGTAATTCATTTATTTGTTCTTCTAAACAAAAATAACTTGATATAGGAATTATTTCTTTTTCATATAATGATAAATTTAATTCTTTTTCTTTTTCAAATATTTTATTAAATATTATTTTTAATTGATTTATTAATATATATCCACTACTTTCTTCTTTAAAATTTAAATTAAATGTTTTAATTGTTAAAGATTTAAATTTTTTAAAATTACTTGATAATTTAATATAATCAATATTATATTTCTCTTCAAATGGATTATAAATTAAACTTTCATTATTATTATCTTTTAAACTACAATTTAATTTCTTTGAATTTTTTAAATTAAAATTATAAACAGAATAATTTTCTTTTTCTTTTGAATTATTTTTTTGAAAAGATTTATTAGTTAAAAAATCCCAAAATTTACATTCAGCAATTTTAACACATTCAAAAGTAATATAAATATCAAAATTAAAAAAATCAATTTCATTTTCATTTTTCTGAAAAATAATTTTTGAAAAATCTAATAAAATATTTACAATAATTAAACTACTTTGAATATCACAAGAATCTTCATTTGAAGGAAGAATAAATCCTCTAAATAAATTTTTAATATCACAATCAAAAATTCTTTTTATTTGATTTACATATTTATATATATTTTGAATTTTATGATTTAATTTTCTTAAAATTTCTATAAATTCAATTTGAATATCTTCAATTGTTAAATTCTTTCTTTCTAATTCTTTTTCTTGTTTCAAATTTCTTATTATTTGAGAAATTTTTCTTGGAATTTCATATATTTCTTTATAAAAAGATTTATTTATTTGATAACATTTATTTAAGTATTTATATTTAAATTTTTCCTCTGAAAAAGTATTATTAAAATATTTTTCATATCTAAATTTTATTAATCTTTTAAATTCTATTTTTTTTAAAAAATCTTTTATTCTAATTTGATTAGTTGAATTAAGCATTATTGAATTTAAAAAATAAAATATTTTTAATCCTAAAGAAGGATTATTTAAAGAAAGATAAATTAAATAATTTTCAAGAGAATAAATAATTTCAGTTTTATTTAAATAAATAAATATTATTTGAGGAAGATAAAAAATTGCTTTTTCTTTATATTCATCTTCATATAATTTATTTACTAAAATATCTATTATTGAAACTTCATCTTTTGTATCTAAATAAAATAATAATAAATTAATATCAAATACCACTTTTCCTGAAATTAATTCATATAAACTTCCCAAATTATTTTTATTTTCTTTTTTTATAAATATTATATTTTTTCCAATATTTTTAATGATTTGAATATTATTATTTTTACTTTTAAATTTTAACTTTTTTTCAGAATTCATTTTTTTCAACTTTTTTTCCTTTTTTCCACTTATATAATCATCAAATGAATATTTCCTATAAATAAAATTATTTTTCATTTTTCAAAAGAAAATAAATTTAAAATAAAAAAATAATTAAATGTCAAAATCAAAAAATTAAAATGTTTTATTCGTAAATATAAAATTTTAATAGGAGAACGACCAATTTTTTTCTGATATAAATAGATAACAATTCATATTTCCAAAAAATATTATTTAATTTATTTCTATAATATTTAAATCAGATTCTCTATATTTAATTCTTCAATATTAGGACAAATTACTTTTATTTAATAATTTGATTTAATTCTGAAATAGATGTGCTTAATATTTTTAAATCATTGAATTTTGATTTTAATTAAATATTTAACAAAATCTTCATGAATATTCTTGAATCCAGAGAATTAATATTAATTTTTCGATAAAAGTAAATATGATTTTAAAATTTTTCAAAATTTATCTATTTAAAATCAATTTCTTGATTTTTTATTATATCCTAACTTTAATAAAGATTTCCAAATTAAGTGAGGTTTATTATTAGTAATCATAATAAAGATTAATAAAATTATTGTATGTTAAAATTTTATCTTCTTTTAAATTAATTATACAAAAATTACTTTTCATCATTATATATTAATATTTCTAGAATAATACAAAATAGTGAATTTTATTTATTTATTCATTTTCTGAAAATAAAATAAAAATGAAATTAAATGTTTTAAGTGATTCTCTGTTAATGTTCTATTTTTGATATATTATTCTTTGAATTACCTTATTAATTTTTAATTGAAATTTCCTTTTTTTTGAAATAAATGAAAATAATCCTTGAATATTCTATTTTGCAAATATACATTATATTGAAATCAATTATATATAAAAAAGAAAATAATATTTTCTTTCTTTAAATTTAAAATTATTGAAAAATTTCTAAAATTTTTGAAAATAAAAAAAAATCAATTAATATTCAACAACTTTTATTCAATTTTTGAAAAATAAATTATTTTTCATGCTATTCCAAAATTCACCACTAAAAAATTATTTTTTCACATATAAAAACAATAACCAAATAATTTTCCAATTTAAAAATATAATTTTTTTTTATTAATTTTTATTTCTTTATATAAATTTAATATGAATGAAGATCCAAATATTAAAATTGAACCATTTAAAGTTTGTATAAGAATACGTCCTTTTCTTCCAAAAGAACTTCCAAGTTCAATAACAGAAAATAAAGAATTAAATAATAAAAATATACCTAATTCAATATTTTCTCATAATGAAAATATATTAAAAATTCAAGACTTAAGATTTGAAAGTCGAAATGAAAAAAATTATTTTTTTGATGAAATTTTTGATGAAAAAAGTGATAATAAAGAAGTATTTGATAAATCCATAAAACCAATGATAAATAATTTAATTGAAGGATATAATTCAACAATTTTAGCATATGGAATAACAGGAACTGGAAAAACTCATACTATATTTGGAGATTATAATAATGAAAAAGAAGAAAAAGGAATTGTTATTTATGCTATAAGTTATTTATTTGAACTTATTGAACAAAAAAAATTAAATTCAAATTATAAGAACATATTAGATAAAAATTATATTGTAAAAATTTCATATTTAGAAATTTATAATGAAACGGTAATTGATTTATTAAATAAAAAAAATTTTCCTTTAATGATTGTTGAAGATTCAAATAAAGGAATTTATGTACCTGAATTAAAAGAATTTATTGTTAATTCAAGTGTTGAATTAGAAAATTTAATTAATGAAGGAAATAAAAAAAGAACAATGGCACCAACAAATCAAAATCAATTTTCAAGTCGTTCTCATGCAATATTACAAATAAATTTAATTCAAAAAGAAAAGAAAAATTTAAATAAAGAAGAAATAAAATATTCTAAATTTTTATTAGTAGATTTAGCAGGAAGTGAAAGAGGAGGAATAGAAAAAGGAAAAAGAAGAGAAGAAGGTTCAAATATAAATAAAAGTTTATTATCTTTAGGAAATTGTATAAATATATTATCTGATCCTTCTAAAATAGGAAATTTTGTTCCTTATAGAGATTCTAAATTAACTAGATTATTAAAAGATTCTTTAGGAGGAAATATTTCTACTTTAATGTTAGCTTGTGTTAGTCCTTCTCAAAAATTTTATGATGAAAGTATTAATACTTTAAATTATGCTAATAAAGCAAAGAAAATTAAAAAGAAAATATTTAAAAATATTAAATATAATTTTAATAGTAATAATAATGATAATTTTAATGAATATAATGAAATTATTGAAAGTTTAAAAGAAGAAATTTTAAATTTAAAAGAAATTATTAAACATCAAGAAAATAAATTAAAAGAAAAAGAAAGTAAAAATAATTTTTTAAATGATGATGATTATTTAAATGAAGATATTAGTTCAATTAAACCTGTTAATAATAATGAAGAAGGATTTTTAGATTTAGAAGAAAATTTTAATTATGATAATTCTTTTTTATCAGAAATCAAAAATTCTGATACAAATAGAGAAAATGATATTCAAAAAAGAACAGTTGAAACAATGAATGTTGATTTATATAAAAAATTTTTAGAAGATGATATAAACAAAGATATTAATTGTAATATTAATAATTTACAAAAACAAGTTGAAAATATAAAAAAAGATAGAATTTTATTAGAATCTTTTATGGAAACTCAATCAATTAAAGATGATATAATAAATGCAAAATATTCTTCTTTAAAAAATTATTATGATAAATATATTCAATTAATAAATGATAAATTAATCGAAAATATAGAACAAGGAATGATGTTAAAATGTAATTTAAAAGAAATTAATAATTTAAATTTAAATAATGAATTAAATTTAGAAATTTTACATAAACAATTAAATTATATTGATCAACAATCAACTTCTCCAAGTAGAGAATATATTAAAATAACTGAAGAAATGGAAAATATTAAAAATTCAATTAAAGAAAATAATGATTTAAAAAAACAAATTTATGAATCTTTTTCTAGAAATACTAAAATAAAAAGAATTTTAAAAAAAATTTTATTAAATTTATTAAGTTCTACTAAAGATAATAGTGATAAATATATATCTATCTTAAAAGAAAGAGAAGAATTAAAAGGAATTGCAAAAACTTATGAAAAGCAAATTAAACAAATTATTTTTGAAAAAAAAAAAAAAGATTTTGAAATTTCTCAAGCACAAAAAGAAGTTGAATCGTTAAAAAAGTTATTAAAAGAAAAAGATGAAACAATTAAATTATTAAAAAATAATTCAATCAATGAAAGTTTATTAAATAATAATTTAAATAATGATACAAGTTTAATTAATAATAGTCAATTAAATCAAAAAATCAATAAAAGAAAAAATTCTTCTCCAATATTAAAAAAAGGAAATTCAATATCAATTAATAATGAATCAACTCTTTTTAAAAATTCAATAAATTATTCTAAAAAACAATTAAAAAAAAATAAATCTAATTCAAATATAAGTTATATTATTTATAAAAATAAACCTAATGAAAAAAGAGTACATAATAGATGTAAAAGTAATAAAATGCAAAATATAAATATTTCATATAATAATATTGCTTTTATTCAAAATAAGAATGATAATATATCAAATAATTCAAAAAAAATAAATTTAACTGTTCAAAGAGAAAAATCTTCTAATTCATTTTTTGAAAAACAAAAAATAAAAAATATGATAAATAATAATTCTAATAAAAAAAATAGAATAACACCTTTATCAATTAGTAAAGATTTAAGTAATTATTCAGTTCAACAAAAAAAAAACAATAATTTAATATCAAATAATAATATTACATCAGATATTAAAAATGAAAATTTAAGTATGAATAAAGATTTTGATTTATTATCAGAAATAAATAATATAACAAGAATTAAAAATAAGAATTATTCAAAATATATTAATATTGGAAATTCATCAACTAAAAAAAAAAATAGTCTTAAAGAAGCAAGATATGAAAATAAATTAAAAAATGAAAAAAATTTAGAATTAGGAAAAGCAGAAAATTTTTTAAATGAATATGAAAAATCAAAAAATGAAAATAGTTTAAAAAGTAATAAAGATAAATATCATTCAAACAATAATTTACAAAATGAAGAAAATAAATTAAATGAAAATCATAATAGAATAATTAATAAAGAAGAAATGAATAATAAATATGATTCTTACTTAAATAATTCAAATAATAAAAATCAAAATTATAATGAAGAATTTTTTAATGATATTGCAAATTCAATTAGAGATAGACATGTTGATAAATATCTTAATACAATTAATTCAAATAAATAAATTTCTTTAAATATTAAATACATTAAAAATTTTTCATATGATATATTAAAAAAAAGATTATTCTATAAATCTGATTTACTATATTTTCCATTATTTTCATTTTTCAATTTTTTAACTAAATAATATAAATTATTTAATGATGTTGTTAATGAATTATATTCTTCTTCAGATTTTTTTTTTAAAGATTGATATGCTTGTTTAAGAAAAATTATATCTTTATCTTTTTTTTTAATTTCTTCATTATATAATAATAAATCTTTTTGTAAATTAATTTTTAATTTTGGAGAATTTTTTCTTTTCACACATTTAAAAGTTATATTTAAATTTTTTTCAATTTTTAATTTTAAATTTCTTTTCAATGATTTATGACTATAAACATTTAATTGTTTTTCTTCTTTTATATTAGGAACAAAAGCAGGTAAATCTAAAATATATTCTTCTTCAAAATCTTCTTCTGATTTAATTTCTTCTGATTCATCT
Source organism: Isotricha intestinalis (assembly GCA_023807065.1). Lineage (NCBI taxonomy): Eukaryota > Ciliophora > Litostomatea > Vestibuliferida > Isotrichidae > Isotricha > Isotricha intestinalis. The sequence goes on from JAJJLU010000814.1 coordinate 13,041, forward strand.
TCTTCTTTTATTTCATTTAAAGGTTGAGTAAATGAACTTCTATAATTTTTATATGATGATAGAAGAATAAAATTATATACTTTTTGTATTTTAAAATTATATTTATAATTTGTTAATTCATGTATTTTTGATTGTAGAAATTCTATTTGTAAATCTTTTTCTTTTAATTCTTTTGTTAATTCGATAATTTTTTTTTCTTTTTCATCTAATGAATTCATTCAATTTTTTAAATTTTTTTTATATTTTAAAAAAAATTGAATAAAAATGTTTTTAGAGAATTAAAAATTTTTATTTTTTTTTGAATTACTTCCTTGATTTAAATTATTCAATTTATTATTTAATTTATTAAATTTTTCTTCAAAACTAGTGTTTTTATTACAAGTAAAATTAAAATTATTATTTAACATTTCTAAAGAATTTTGGAGTATTTGTTCATTATTTCTTGCATCATTATCTAAAATTAATATTTTTCCTTTTTCTTTTATTGGCTTTTGTTCAATAATTTCTTCTTTTTCTTTTTTACCATTATCTTCATTAATTTTATTGATACTCATTAATAATAATTCTTCAATAATTATATCTTTATCTTTTTCTTCAAATTGAGACAAAAAATTTCTAATAATATCATTTTTTAAAAAATTATATTCCATAATTAATTAATATAAAAATTTATAAACAAATTATATATTTATTTTACATAAATTTTAATATAATGTTTTCATATATAAAATTTTTTCAAAAATTAAAAACCAAAAATTGAAATAAAAATAGGAAAATAAGGAAATCCAATAAATATAATAGGAAAAGAAATTAAAAAAATAATAATAGAAAAAAAATAAATTAAAATATTCAAAGCAAAGTTAATATTATATTTCCCTTTTGAGCAAAAAAACCATTTTACAGCATTTCTAATATATATAAAATCAGAAGAAAAAAGAAAATAAAAACTAGCAATAACCATTAATAATTCAATTAATAATTTTTCATTATTTTCATTTTCATATTTTTCTTTATTTCTGAAATAAATTTTACAATGATTTTCATTTGCAATATCCAAATGTAAATCATTAAATTCTTTAAAACAATGTTTACATATTTTATGAAAGCAATTTAAACATTTTATAAAATGAGTTCCAGTTTTAGAAAATAAAGATTCTTCATTACATAAAGGACAATATTGTTCTTTTACTCCATGAAACATATAAAAATTTTCATTTGAATTAATATCTATCACATGCCTTTGAGTATATAATTTTAATTGAGATGATGAACTATTTTTTAAATTATATTTTTTTTGTAATCTTAATGTAAATGCTTCTTCATAATTATTAATATTATTATTATTAAAAGTATTAATATCTTTTTTTTTATTAATTAATTTAAAGTGATTTTCACTAACTATTGATTTTATCATATTTATGTCTACTGGAGCTTCACATTTAAAAACAGAACATTTAAAATTTGTTTTTCCTTCTTCAATTTTTTCTTCATAAAAGTTTTTAAAACATTTTTTACATAAAAAATGTCTTTGACAAGTTGCAGTTAATAATTGATTTAAATAATATCTTTTATCACATATATAACATTTATGTTCTATTAAATCTTCTTGATTATAATTTAATATTATATAATTTTTTTCTTCTTCGTCATCTTCATCATAATAATTAAATTCATTATATTCTTTATTATTTATATCTTCTTCTATTTTATTTTTTTCTATTTTAAGATTTGAAATAATTTTTGTTCTTTTTTCATCGTTTTCATTTAATGTGTTTTCTGAACTTATAAAAGCTTGATTACTTTGTTGATTTTTACTTTTATTAATTATTTTATCTGAATTTTCAGAATAATTATTGTTTGTTGTTTTTAATTTAGCTCTCTCAATTTGAGAAAATTTTTTAATATTTTCATTTGGATTTTTATTTATAATTAATATATTTTGCTCTATTTCTTTTATTCTTTTATCTATTTTTTCTTTATTTATTTCATATTCTATATTTGATTGAGCTTTGTAATTTTCATTTTCAATTATCATCAAATTTTTCTTTGAAAATTCATTCCTATCTTTTTGAATAATAATTAAATTGCTTTGTGACCATTCACTCTTATTTCCATTTGAAAATATTTTAAATTCACTATTTGGTCCCGACATATAAATATTTATTTAAATTATGAAATAAATTAAAAACCAATCAAAGTTTTTATTTTCTATTACAAATTTTGAAAAAAAAATAGAATGAATACAAATGATGAAAAATAAACTCAAAAGAAAAACATTTCAATAACATAAAAAATATAGAGATTCTTATTCATTTTAGATTTATTATTGTTTTAAATGAAATTGCAAAAAATTAATTATTCAGAAGAAGATTAAATAGAAGATATTTATAATTAGATTAGAGATTTTATTAATAAAAAAAAGTCAAATTTAAAAATATGAAAATAAAAGAAAAATTACTAAAAATTAAGATAATTAAATAAATAGGATTCCTAAGATTAAAAATGGAAACTATATTGCAATAATATGGTCTTAAGAAAATAAAGCAATTATTATTTAATTAAGTTAATCATAAGTATTTTTCATTGTTATATTTCTTAATACATTCATAATTTATTAAATTAAACCTTTCACTAAATAATTAAACATAAAGAAAAAAATAAGAAAAAAAGTATAATACAAATATTAAAAATCCATATAAATTATGAAAAAAATAAAAAAATTCAATTAATAAATTTTTTAATAATTTTATTTTTTTTTTTCTTATCATGATTAAAAACAGGATTAATGACATGAAAAGAGCAGAGTAAATTAGAATTAATACTTAAAATAGCTCCATTATTATCAAATTCTCCCATATAATTTGGAGCAGAAAAGACAGTAACAAATTTCATATCAGCAAAGAATTGATATCCTTCTTCAACAACTTGATGAGCTCTACAAATAAGATCTAAATCATTATTTTCACAAAACTCTTTAACAACTTTTTTAGAAAAAGTATAAGAAACACCTCTTTCATTACTTCCCCAACAATCAGGAAGTTCTTCAGAAGGATCAGACCAAACTAAATCACATAAAATTCCTTCATCTGGAATATCAGTTGGTCTTCTTATTATTTTTAATTCTTCTACTTTTTTCAATCCATATGCTAATCCACCATGCATACATAATATTTTCTCTTCTATTAATGCTGTTATTGGTAATATATTAAATAATTCTGAAAATAATTTATGTACTCTTATTGATACTCTCCTTTTACATTCATCAAAAAAACCATATTGTTTATTTACTATTTCACTTTCATGATTTCCTCTAAGTAAAAATATATTTTTTGGATATTTTATTTTTAATATTAAAAGAAATAACATTGTTTCTAATGATTGTTTGCCTCGATCAACATAATCTCCTAAAAATAAATAATTTGTGGAAGGTGGATAATTTAGTATTTCAAATATTCTTAATAAATCATAAAATTGACCATGAATATCACCACATATACATATTGGAGCTTTTAATTCTAAAAGAACTGGATCTTTCTCTAATAATGGATATGCTCTTTCTATTATTATTTTACATTCTTCTTCTTTTAATTTTAATTTTTCACAATAATTTAATTTCTTAGATGATTTTAAACGTAAGAATAAATTTTCTATTTTTGTTGTTTTTAAGTCTTCTTCTTCCTTTTCTTCTAAACTTTTCCCTTCTTTTTCTTTACTTTCTGATAATGAAGTTTTTTCTTCGTTATACATTTTTTTGAATGATAATTTTTTTTTTAATTGTTTTTTTATTTTATTAATTCTTTAAACAATTTGTATATTTTATTTATCAAACAATTATAAATCGATTAAATTATATAAATTAAGAATATAATATATTAAAAATTAAAAAAAAAAATTATTTTCGTTTATTTCAATAAAGAGAAAAATTTAAATTAAACAGGATAGAGTACTGATTAATTAATGATTTTCAAAGATTTGTTATTCAAAAAATAAAATCAAAAATATGACTTTATTTGGGTAAAAGAATATTCAGAAAAATTAAGAAAGATTTTAATCAAATAATTAATAAAAAGAAGAATAAAAACTTTGATTTAAAAATATTAGAGGAACACTTCAATTTAATGATAAATAATCTTTTTTTGGAAATAATGTTAGAATTAATTTAGATGATTTATTCAATAAGGAAATTCTAAGAATGACATTAATAAAAAATATAAATTAATAGAATAAGCACTTAAAACATTTAAGATATTTGTATTTTTTTTTAGAAAAAGAAGAAATAAATAAAATTCATATAGCTAAATTTTTCATTATCAAGAAATATGACTATTAATGAAGAAAATGAAATTATTTTCTGTTTCGATATGATTTAAATATTGATGGAATATAAAAGAATTTATATTTTCATGAATCAAAAAGATATATATGTTTATCAAATATTATCTAAAATTATATCAAAATTAGGAAATTTAAAATCTTTAATTTTAAGCTTAAATACTGATATTTTATTGGAAAAATACATTCCTTTTACTTCTTTAATTCATAAAAAATAAAATTAAATATTAATTTATATAAAACTGGTAAGAGAAAATTTAAAATTTTCAAATATAATATTTATCTTAATAAAAAATTAGATATATCAATTGATGATCATAAAGAATTGTTTTTTCAAAAAAAAATAAATGAATATGATTATGTATTTATTAATGATTTTTATATTGAATTTAAAAATGATTTTAATGATATTATTGATGATAATTCATGTGATTTATTTTTAAATGGATTATCAAAGAAAAAAGATTTTATTTTAAATATTAAAGATAAAGATTTTAAATTAATGATTGAAAATAAATATTTTAAGAAAATCCTCGTTTTGAAATAGAAGAAATAAATTATCCGAGATTATTATTAATTAAAGATAATAAATTAACAAATAAAGCAATTAATACTTTTAAAAATATATTTAATTTATTTTC
>JAJJLU010000815.1:0-17997 GCA_023807065.1 Isotricha intestinalis
GAAAATTATTTTTATTTTAAAACTTTCATCAAATCAAATCCATTAAAAATAAAATTTACTTATCAAAAAATAATAATACAATGTTTTAAATTTTATATAAATAATTAAGATATTAATATATATTTTTAAAGATTATATAATAATTGTTATTTTAATTAAATAAAAAATTAAACGTTAATAATAAATTTTTAATTAATTCGATTTCAAAGAATTTTGAGTAATTTAAAAAATATGCTTATTATACCTGAAGAAGATGAATTTTATGTTTTAAATCCAATTGAAAATAATAGTTTAGATTTTAAAAAGATAATAAAAACTTTATTTCTTCCAATTTCAATAGTTGCTTTTATATTTTTGTTGGTTCTACTTTTGATTTCTTATTTTGATAAAAAACAAAAAGAACCTTATATTTCAAATGAAATTAAACAAATATTTCTTCTTAATAATTTTGTTGAAACGAATTTATATAAAGAAAACAATTCCACTAATGAAAAAGAGAACAAAAATGAAGAAACATCTCTAAAAAATGAATTAATTAAAAATTTAAGTTATATTAATTATGAAGGAGAATATTATGAAAACAATTCTCTAATTCCAAATGGTTTACTATATATGCAATTTTCAACAAATAGAAATTTATATCCTGATTATTTTCATCTTATAATAAGAATAATAAAAAATAATTATATCGATAATTGGATGACTTTTAACAATGAAATCCCTTTTAAATTTTTAAAAATAAAAGAAAAGGAAACTCCTTATAATAATAATTATATTTTATTAGAAGGAGAATTTGATTCACAAATTGAAAAAGGTTCAATTTTTAAAAAAATAAAATCATATTCAAATTGTAAAATAACTTTAATGCTAAATTTCATATCTAATGAAAATAAATCAATTAATTATAAAGATAAAATATATGGAGAATTAAAATCAAAATGTGAAAATTTTCAATATGATGTCAAATTAAAAATAAAAATAAAAAACACTAAACCTGAAAAAAAAACAATAACAATTTATTCTACAATCACAGTAATAATATGTTTAATAATGATAATAAATACTAATATTATACAATGTAATTTAAAAAATTCTGAAGCTCTTGCAAATGGTGTTTCTCTTTTAACAATTTATGGAAATATTGTTTGGAATTCTTATGGTTGTTTATGTCATTTTTTTTTAACAATAAATTACCCAAATTATGTTTATCATTTTTTTTTTCCAACTTTATTTTTCTTTATAAATTTTTCAATAACTGATTTAAGATTTTTTTATTCTATTTGGCGTTTAAAGAATCAAAAAGAATTAATGGAGCCAATAATAATAAGAAAGAAATTAGTAAAATTATATTTTATGTTTTATTTAGGAATGTTTTTTTCTTTGTTTTTTGTTACAAAATGTTTTTTTTATAAACCATATATTATTATAGGAATAATACTAACTTGGACTCCTCAAATTATATTTAATATTTATTATAATAATAGAGTTGCTTTGCCATGGTCTTATTTAATTTTTACTTCTATTTACAGATTGTTTATTCCTTGTTATTTCAGATTAAACAAAAAAAATTTTTTTTTAATTTCACCTGATTATACTTTTTGTGTTTTTATAATTATTTTAATGTTTTTTCAAATTTATATTTTATACTATCAAAAAATAAAAGGGAGTAGATTTTTTCTTCCTGAAAAATTTAGAATCAATCAATTAGATTTTTATAAAAATAAAGAAGAAATTTTGAGTTTAAATCCTAATGCTAATAATATTGAATGTGTAATTTGTTTATATCCTCTATTTCATACTGAAAATGAACATACTAAATATTTTTTTAATGATTTTATTTCTTTAGGAGAAAATGAACATGTACAAATATTAAGGGATGATTTTAATATTTTTGAAGAAAAAAATAATTTTTATAAAAAAAAAATAAAATCTTTCTTTGAGTTCAGAGAAAGAAGCTTAAATGTTGAAGGAAAAAAATATATAATTACTCCTTGTAAACACTTCTTTCATTCTAAATGTTTAGAAATGTGGTTCCACAGAAAAAGAGAATGTCCAAATTGTAGGACTGAAATAAACTTTTGAAAAAAGAAAATAAATGATTTTATAAATATTAAATATTAATTATATTTGTTTAAGAAAAATATTTAGAAAGTTAAATAACAAAGAAGTCATGATAGTTATTCATACTTCTTATATCAATCATTAAAATTTAATTTTTTAATTGAATTAAAAAGATTTTTATTTTTATAAATTAAATGGAAAATCAAGGGTTAATTTCTGGGTTAAAAAATACAATTTCCAATTATGAACAAATAAATAAAAATCAACAAATGAAAATAATATCACAACAACAAACAATAGATGAATTAAATAATAGGATAAATGATTTAGAAAGTGCAATTTCAGACAACATTCAATTAAGTAATGAAGTACATTATTTAAATGAAATTATTAATGAAAAAAATAAAATTATTGCAGAATTTCAACATTTAGCTCAAGTTTCTTCTTTAAAGTTTGAATCATATATTAATAATAATCAAATTAATCAAAATACTTTAGAAAAAAAAACCAAAAAATTAAATGAATTAAAATCTAAGTATAATCCTCTATCAGAATCTTATAGTAAATTAGAATTAGAGTATCAAAAATTATTAAATTCTTTGAATGCAAAATCTACTTATGATTCAAAAGAAATTTCAAATTTAAATGAAGAATTAAGTGAAATAAATACTAAATATAATTTGTTGAAACAAGAAAATGATAAAGTAAAAAATGAAAATATAAAAATGAAATCTGAGATTAATTCATTAAATGAAAAAATTATGGAATTATCAAGATTTCAAATTAACTTTGAAAACATTAAGAATGAATGTAAAAATTTAGAAAAAGAACTTGTTGATAAAAAAGATAAAATATTTGAATTAGATAAAACAAATGAAGAGTTAAAGGGAAAATTAATTCAATCTGATTCTAATATCAAAAGTATATCAAATTATGGAAAAGAATTAGAACAAAAAACAGAAAATTTAAATAAATTATGTCAAAAATTTGAAATGGCATATAATAATATTGTAAATGATTTACAAAGAAAAAAAATTGACAACGAACAAATTTATAAAGATTTAGAAAATAAAAATGGAGAAATTGAGAGCTTAAAACTTAAACATCATCATGAAATTAATCTTTTAAAAAATGAAATTTCAAATTTAAAAAAAAGAGAAAATATTTATAAGGAAACTTTATCAAGATTAAAAAATCATAATTCAACAACTGATCTTTTAAATAAAACATCTAGTTTTAGTAATCAACAATTAAATAAGAGTAATATTATAAATGCACAAAATATTAATAATAATCAATTGACTATGAGTCCAAATGTTAATACAAGTTTTATGACTTATAATCCTCCAAAAAATAATGAATTAAATAATTCAACTTTTGAGAAAGATGACTCTTTTAAATATAGTTATTTTTTAATTGATAATTTAAAAAAAGCAATTAATAAAGTTGATTTCCAAAATGAATATTCTAATCTTCTTTAGGTAATTTACTTATTTATTCTTTTTTAATAAACTTTATTTAAATTTAAAATTGGTATTTAAAACTTAAAAAAAAATCTTATAAATTTAAAAATATATAAAAATGTTAAATGACAACTCAGAAAAAGATGTAGAAATACTTCAAAAAAAAATTGGAGGAGATTATAAAACATTTATTAAACAAAACAGCAAAGATTATATGGAAAAATTAAAAGAACTTTTATCAAAAGGAATGAAAGAATATTTTGATGAATTAAATAATAAAGTAAATGAAGAACTTTTAGTTCAAGAAACTCAACAAAAAGGATTACATGATGATATAGCCAAAGCTGAAGAAAAAGAAAAAAACATCGGAGATGTTAAATATAGAAGAAATCAAGTTTTATTAAATTCAAAATATTTAAAAAATGATATTTTACTTAAGAGAAAAGCATTAAATGGGATTTATCAAAATTATTTGAGAGAAAAAGAAATTAGAAATAGAAATGCTTTTATTTGTAAAATATTACAAGAAAATAAAATTCGAAAAATTTTTAAAGTTTTAAAAAATGATTCAATTTTCAGAAAAAATGAAGAGTATGAAGAAAAAACAAAAGAAGCGTCAGGTACTGAAGTACAAAAATTAGAAAAAAATTTAAATAATCAAAGAGAATCAATGATGAATTTAATCAAACAAGCTGAAGAAAAATTAAAACATGAAAACAGAAAAAAAATTCAAGTAAAATTAATGTTAGACCAAATGGTTTTAAGAGGAATTTCTGCTTTGAATTTACAAGCAATGCATTTATCTCAAAATAGTTTAAAAGGTAAAATATATTTGTTAAATTTAATTTTTTAGATGTTGTTAATTGTGATTATAATAAAGAAATTGATAAAAAATATAATCAGATGTTATTCCCTGATTCTAAAAGTACTCTAAGAAGTAAACTCAAATAATTTTTTCTTAATATTTAAATTGATTTTTTATTTTTTTGAAGAACAAAAACTTTTAAAATTTAAAAGAAAAATATGAAATTTTTTTAATAAATCAATTCAATAAAAATAAATTATTAAAAAAATTTACTTATAACTCAAAATATTTTTTTAAAATTTATATTAAAAAAATGAATGATAATAAATCTAAAATTGAAGCAATTTATTCAAGAGGGTTAAAATTAAAAAATGTATTAAATAAAGCAAGTAAAGTCCCAGAAGAAATGAATGATAGTTATTTAATTCTAGATGTAAAAAAAGAAAATTCATATAATTCAAAAGAAAAAGCAATTCTAGCAGAATATTCCATTAATGGTGGAAATGATAAAGATTCAATTTCAAATTCATATATTGATAATTCAAATGTTGTAAAAGGACCTCTTGACTTAAAAATGTATAATACTCTACAAATTAAAATCGATAGTTTAAATTTTATAAAAGATATTTATGGAATTGAAAGTCCCTTACTTGAGGAAAAAGATATTCTTTACATTGAAGGAAGAATTCCAGCAAATAAAAATCAAGAGGACAATATTTTATATGATAATTTTAAATTTTATGTTAATAAAGATAAAAAAAGTGAAGAAATTAAATTAAAAAAAGATATTTATCCAATTAAACAATTAAGTATTCATCAATTAAATATGAATGAAGAATTATTTTCAATTTTAAGCAAAGCAAATATTGTTTTTTTTGTTCATAAAATTGCTTTAAAAAAAAAATTAGAAAATACTAATGGAGCAAAAAAAAAAAAAGTTTCAAATACTGAAGATATTATTTTAGGTTATGGGAGTTTAAATTTCAGTAAAATTTTTTTTGGTGAAGAATTTAAATTTACAGGTGAAATAGATATTATTTCTGAAATTAAAGAAAAAGAAAAAAAACAAAATGGTAATAAAACCAAAAATTCTCCTCAAAAAAAAAATATAGGTACAATAAGTTTATCAATTTATTTAACCAGAGAAAATGAAAATGTAAATGAAAAAAATAAAAAAGAACAAGAAGAATCTAAAATAAATTTTATTCAAAATAATATAAGTAATAATAATAATGTAAACAGTAAAGAATATTTAATTGGAAATAACTTTTCAACAAATTTGGATGGGAATAAAAATATTGAATTAAAAACAGATTTATATGACGATATTTTAATTTTGTTTTTGAAAATTACAGAATTAAAAATAACAAATGTGTCAAACAATTCAAACAATTTAAATATTCCAAATTCTCAATCAAATAACAATATAATATCAAGTAGTTCAAATAATCCAAATGTAAATGTAATAATTCCTCAAAAAAGAAATTATTTTATAATGCATAAAATTTTTCCTAAAACAGTATCAACAACAACAAATATAATGTGGAATAATATAAATCCAAATTTTAAATATTTTCAACAAATGCCATTTATATTAAATCCAGAAAATGCAGAATTATTAGATAATGGAATTTTCTTAATTGAATTATGGAATAAAAATGAAGATGATGAAATAGTTGGAGTTGTAAAATTAAATTTAAGAAATGTTTTAGATGCTTTAAAAATTGATGAAGATACAATAACAATCAATCAATTAAATTTAAATAACTTTCCTTATGTTATTTATGATGATTTTTTCCCAGTAGAATTATATGATTATTTACCTGATGTTGGAAGTATTTATTTAAAAATTATGATGGGAATTGGAACTCCAATCCAATTAAATAATTTTTTAGAAAATATTAAAAAAGATGAAACCCCAAGAAATAGTATTAAAGAAATGATAAATAAAGAAATATTTATAAGAGATAGCAACCAAAGTATTAATGTTAATAATACTAAGGATATTCCTAATAAAAGTAATAAATCTATTAATAAGTCAATAAGTAAAACTCATAGTAAAAATTCTTTAAATAAATCTAAAGATAGTATTTCTTTAGATCCTTTTAGAATAACTGCTGGGAATAATTTTGAAATAAAAAATGCTTATGAAAGAAAAAAAAGTGATGTGTCTAAAAATATAAGTCAAAATGAAGAAAATGAAGAGGAAGAAGAAAATGAGAATGAAGAAAAAGAAGAAAATGAAGATAATTATAATGATGAAAGTGTAAGCAAAGCAGCTGATATTAATGTGGAAGAAATGATGGAAAAAAATAAAAAAGAAGTTGAAGATTTGGGTAATAAATATCAACTTCCTTTAGATACTTTTAAAAAAACTAATAGTTCAAATTTTGAACAAGATAAAAATAATGCTTTAAATCCATTTTTAGTGCCTGAAATAAATGACGAAGAGAAGGAAACTGGAGCTTTTAAAAATGGATTTCAAAGTAATCAAATTAAAGAAGAAGATAATTTTTTTAATGATGACAATATTCCTAAATTTGAAAAAAAAGATAATCAACCTCCTCAAACTATAAATATTAGTATTGATGTTCAAACAACTCATCAACAAAAAAATATAAATAATGAAAATAATAATATTCCACAATTTTCAAATAGTATGAAAGAATCTTTACCACAATTTCAAGAAAAAAACATTGAATCAAAAAAAAGTATAAAAAAAGAAAAAACATCAAAAAAAAAAGAAGATAAAATAGAAAAACCAGATTTCAGTCAAAGTGAAAATGTGGGGTTAAAAAAAAAAAAATCAGAAAAAAAACCTGAAAAAAAGATAGAAAAAAAAAAGTCTTCAAAAAAAAAAGAAGAACAAAAATTAGAAATAATAAATCAAGAAAAAGAAAAAATAAATGAATTAACATCTTCAATAAATAAAAATATACCAAATTCAGTATTAGATAATCAATCAAATGTTCAAAAAATAGATTCTCCTTTAAAAAGACATTTATTTACATTATATATAGATAAAATTATTAATTGTCAAATTTTAAGTAAATTACCAAATTGTTATTTAAGATATCAATTTTTTTCAGATCAAAAACCAATTAGAAGTGAGATTTTTTCTTTTAGTTCTTTTACTGTTGATTCATCATCTATTGATGTAGATATGAAAAGTTCTCATTCAATAATTTTACCTGTTTCAGAAAAATTAAAAGATTATTTGGATGATTTTTTAATTGAAATATTATATAATGATTCAAATAACAATAATAATCCTGTTGTAATTGGAAAAGTTTCAATTCCAGTAGAAGAATTTTATTATTTAATAAAAGATAATAAAAGTAATAATAATGTTGAAAGAATGACTTTTATTTATGGAACTGAAAAAATACAAAGAAATAAATGTATAATTGGAAAGATAAAAATCACAATAGATTATCAAAATGAACCTATTATCAATGACAATGAAAATTTAGGAAATTCAATTTCTTCAATTTATTTAGAAAAGGAAACTATTTTTAATAGGAAAATACCAAAAAAATGTTCTTTGAAGTTTTATATTAAAAATTTCATTTCTAGTAGTTTATTTGAAGAATATTATAGAAAGAGCTTTAGTTTCTTTTTTATTGTTTCTCCTTTTGGAAGTGTGTCAAAAATGGAACAAATTTTAGGAAAAAGAACAACCTCAAAAAAAAGAAATGTGGTAAATGCTGATTTTAATGAAATTTTAACATATAAATTAGATATTGATCAAGATATAATTGATTATTTGAAATGTAGAAATGGAATAATTTATATGGTTTATAAAATAAGTTCTAAAGATTCAATAAAAAATAATAATTATGAGAATAATGATTTTGATTTGGATTTTAATAATATTGATTTATCTGATTTAAATAATCATAAAAGTATAATTGGAAAAGGGATTTTTAATTTAAATGAAATTTTATCTTCTGCTGATAATTCATTTCAATCAATTAAAATTAAACAAATTGGAAATGATTCTGGAAGTTTAGGAACTTTGAATTTTGAAATTTCTTTAGAAAACGCTAATTTTGAAATTGATGAAAATAATTTAAAAACAGATCCTTCTTCTTTATATAGAAAATACAATAAATCAATTTATAACTATGAACCTTCACTTTATTTAAATGGAAAATTTTTACTTGTTATCGATTTTTCTAAATTTTATTATGAAATTTCTTCTAATACTGGAAATTATTTATGTTCTTCTAATAATAGCTTTTATTTAGTTTTTAAATTAGGAAATACAATTAAGAAAATTTCTCCTAAATTTTCAAATGAGGTAAATGAAGTTTTTTCTATTGGTTCAAATAATAATTTAATAATTTTAAATTATATAGAAATGATAGAAATGAATTTAAATTTTAATAAAAAATTACCTTTTGATTTATATAATCAATTTTTTGAAAGTGTTTTAGAAATTAAAGTTTTTCAAAATGATTCGGTAAGTACAATTGGAAGTTTTTATATTGATTTACATAAATTAATTTGTTCTCCTTTTTTTAGTGAAAATATATTATATAGTGGAAATAATGTTATTAATTTAATTGATGTGAAAAATAATATGTATAAAAATGCTAAAATTGAAGTTAATATTGGAATTTTTAAATTATATAATTTACCAAATGTAAATGAAAATATTGATTATAGTGAATACTACCAAATGCTTTTCAGAAAAGATTTTGTTGAAAATATTTTAAGGAATATAATTATTGGTGATGATGAAAGAAATAATAATATTGAATATTACAAAAAAATTTTAGAGTATAACAATTTTAATATGTTTTCTTTTATTAATGATAATATTATTGATTTAATTGATATAAAAGGAGGAATAAATATAAATAATTTAAAAAAATTATTTTCTTTGATAACCAAATTAAATTATGATTTATATGGTTATTATAAAAATGAAAAATTTGAAAATGAACAAAATATATTTGAATATTATTTAAACAGTCATATAATAAATTATGATAATGATGATATAAATATACTCAATTATTTAAAAGATTCAAAAGAAAAAATATCAATTAATATCAACAACCAAATAAATAAAAACAATTATTTTGATTCAATTGCATTTTGCATGTTTTTATTTGATTATTTATATGTTTTGAATAAAAATTATGTTTTAAATATGAGAATTAATGAAGATGAACATCAGAATTTCACAGAAAATAATCAATTATTAACAGAAGACAATAATTTATTATATCAAACAAAAGTAATGTATATTTCAATTTTAAGTGGTCATAATATTATTAAACCAAATAGTGAATTAAATGAAAGACCAAATTGTTATTTTTTTTTAGAATTCGATGATAAAAGTTATAAAAGTGATGTAATAATTAATTCGAGTCAACCAAATTTTAATGAAGAATTAGAAATAAAAATAAATGCTGAAGATTATTTAAATAAATTAAATTCATTACCAATCTTAATTTCTGTTTTTTCATTTGAAGATGAAAATAATTCGATATTTATAGGAAGAGCTGAAATTTTCCCTCACAAAATTTTTCCATTTTTAAATGAAAATAATGAATGTGAAGATTTTTATAATATAATAAATGAAGATGGAAATATTTTAGGTCAATTAGATATTATATTAAAATTTGAGAATGATGTTAATAATAATAAAAGTAGTCTTAATTTATTAAGTTCAATTCAAAATAATAATAATATAAATTCGAAAAATTACAATACTATAAATATAAGTAGTAATATTTATGATAATAATGATGATATTCTAAGGAAAAAATTAGCTGAAGCTATGCAAACAGTTGATAATTTAAATATGGAATTAAAAAGTAAAACCCAAAATTATAATAACCCTTTAATAAATAGTCAAATAAGTGATAATATGGATTTTTCTAATTTAAAAAATAATTATAATAATTATTTTCAAAATGTTAGAAATATTAATGATAATAATTTCAATGAGAAACAGTTTAATTATAATTGTGATAATTATGAATCAATAAAAAATAATATCAGTTCTTTTACTGATCCAAATAAAATTAATGAAAGTTTTTCTTCACAAGGAAATAAAAGCAATAAAAGTAATTCTTTTTATAGTGCATTTAATGAGAGAGAAAATAAGAGTTTAAAATATAATTGTAAGAATATTGATAAAATTGATAAAAATTTAATAAATAGAATACAAAAAGTTATGAAAGGGTAAAAAATTATTTTTTTTATTTTTTTAACTGAATTTTTGTTTAATATTTTAAATCTAAACATTAAATCATAAATTTTTTTTTAAATAATTTCTTTATTTTATTATTCTTTCAAATTATTTAATTTAAATTATATAATAAAAGTATTATATAATAGAAAAGAAAGATATTGAATTATCTACTAGGTTTTAGATATAGATAATTAAGAAATACTAATTAAAATTTAGGAGATATGAATAATAATAAATTAGAAGGAAAAACCATTTATATGATTGATTATATCACTAAACCTATTCCTATTGATTCAGAAAATGATTATTAATTTTTTATTTAAAATAAAATTTATTTTTAAAATTTAATAATTGTTTAAAATTTTATTTTAATGGAAGAGAAAAAAATTAGAATTAAAGATTTATGTCCCGAAGAAAAAAGGAAAATAGGAGAATTATTAAAAAAATTATCTTCAGAAACTGATGAAAAAGAAAAATTTAAAAAAATGTTAGATGAAGATAAAAAAATTTATGAAGAAAAAATTCGTTCTTTAGAAACATCAATCCAACAACAATCAATGATTTCAAATTATAATGACTTTAAAGCAGAATCTTTTTCTCAAAGTTTTATAGCTGATAAAAATAAACCAACATTAAATGATATCAAAGTTTTAAGAAAAAAATTTGATTCTGCTTTTGAAACTTTGAAAAAAGTTTCAATGAAAAACGAATATAATTCAAGTTTAACTAATAATGATTCACTTATTGAAGAAAGACCAATAAGTAAAATTCCTAATCCAATCAAACAAGATGATTTTATGAATAGTAATATGAATATACCTTCAATTTCTAATGATGAGATGAATGAAAAAAGTTTTATTTCAAATATTGATAATGAATTAATAAATAATATAGGAAATATTAATATTTCTATTAGGAAAAATAACAATAATAATTCTAGTATAAAAAGTCTTTCCACTAATTCTAATACTATAGGAAATAATAGAGGAAATACATTTAAAAAAAATAATAATAATCATCATAATAATTTTGGTAGTAAATATAAAGAAATGTTAAATCGAATTAAAGAAAAAAGCCAAGAAAAAGCAAGAGAAATTAATGAAGGGAAAAATATGAACTTTTATTTTAATAAAGTCGAGAATCATTTAAAAAATAATAATATAAAAAATAATAACAATAATTTATTAATTTATAATGAGAATCAGAATATTAGGGGTTCTATAGAACAAAAGAATATTTATTCTAAAAATGATGATGATTACAATAATTTTAATAATCTTACGAATTGCAATAGTAATTGCCCTAATCATTATTATAAAGATAATAGTATTGAAAATGGTTTTCATTCAGAATTTAAAAATGAAAATTCAAAAGTAAATGATTCATCTAATAATCAAACTAATTTTTCTATTGATCAATATCCATTAAAACAAAATGAATTTGATTACATTCCTCAAACAAAAGAGGAAAATAAATTAAACATAAATCATATGTCATTTAATAATAATTTAAATAAAACTATAAATGATAATGAATATGAAAATGTAATAAATTTATTAAATTCAAATAAAGAAACAATTACATCAAATTTAAATAATACTGAAATGGAAAACAATGTGAGTAATTTTTTATTAACTTTAGAAAATAAAGAAAATAAAAAAAAATGTAATTTAAATGTATTTAATTATATAATGCAATTAGAAGAAAAGGAAAAATTAGAAAAAATGCAAAATGAAAAAAAAGAGTTACCAGAAGAAAATAAAATTATAGATAAATCAAAAGAAATAACAAATCAAATACAAGAATTGGAAGAACAAATTCAAAATTTAACATTAGAACAAGAAAAATATGAAGATAGAACAAAAATAACACCAGAACAATTACAAAATATATATAAAACAGATAAAACAAAATTATTTGAAGATTTTAAAAAAATCAATAGTAAATATATATAATATTATTATAAATTAAAAAAAATAAAGAAAATAATTTTTGGTTAAAATTATTTTTAATAATTTATTTAACTAAATAAATCCATTTTTTCCATATCTTTAAAATTTGGTCGTTTATCTTTATCTACTAATCTACATTTGTCAATTAAGTCAGCAACTCCTTTAGGAACATTTTTAGCACATAATAATTTTTCTCCTTTACAAACTTTATTTTTGATTTCATTGGCATCACAATTTAAATAAGGAATTTTCTGAGAATATAATTCCCAAATTAAAGTACCAAAAGCGAAAACATCAACTTTTTCATCATAAAATTTTCTTCCATATAATTCAGGAGCCATATAAGCAGGAGTTCCTGCATATTGTCCACTTCCTGAATTTAATTCACTTTTTAATTTTGTTAAACCAAAATCACATAATTTCATATTTAAATTATCATCTAATAATATATTTTGAGTTTTTAAATCTCTATGAACAAAACCACATTCATGAATATAAGACATTGTATTTATTAATTGAATTGTAATTTTATTTTTAAAAGATATTGGAATTGTATTATTTTGTGATTTATGAATATAATCAAATAATGAACCTTTTTTTGCTAATTCGGTAACAATTGCTAATTTTTGATTTTTTGGGCAAATGCCATATAAATTTATTATATTAGGATGTCTTAATATGAATAATTTTTCAATTTCATTGTTAAATTCGTTTAAGAGATTATCATTAACATTTGGATCAAAAATTACTTTTATTGCTACAGGATTATTGAACCAATTTGTTTCATATATTTCAGAAAAACCACCTTGTCCTATTTTTTTTCCAAGTTTTAATTGATTGAAATTTATTTCATGAATATATTGATTTATTGAATTAAGATTATTCGATTTATTTGAATGTTTTAAATTTTCAATTTCATTTTGAAGACGATTTACTTTTATTTTTTCTTGCATTAATTTATCTTCTAATTCTTTAGTTGATGAAGATTCATTATTTTTTGGTAAAGCATTTTCGTTGGTTGATATATTATTTGGATCAATCCTTCTTTGAGCTATCTCTTCATCGTTGTCTAACCAATCCATTTTATATTTAAAGTTTAATAGATTTTTTATTTATGTTATAATAATATTGTTTAAAATAATATTAAAGTATTTAAATTCATTTTATTACAAATCATTTTTCAAAATAATTAATATTTTAAATTCATCTTCATAAAATATTTTTCTGTTCTTAAGAATAAATTTTTTTTTATTCCCAAATCCTTAAATTTAAGGACCTTATCGAAGGAACAGTAAAAAACTCTTTTATTCATCTAATTAAAAAATGAACTATTATAGGAGAATAATCTTGTTTTTTATTTTATATATATTTACAAGTTTCAAAATAATGGATTATAGTTTTTTTATTTCTTCAATTATAAATTAAAATCTCTGTCCTAAGTAATTAATATTTTAAAATTGGGTTTTCCTTTTTATTTCATTTTATTGGGTTAATCTATTTACACCATCATTCATTAAAAGGAAAGTAAATTCATATTCTAAAATTTAATTTTAATATCTTTATTGTTTTAAGAAAATTTGTCAATCGAATAATTTTACTTTTTTAACAATATTATGACAATTTATTTAAACAATTTTGATGAATTTAATATGTGTGAATAAATAAATCAAATAATAGATAAATAATTATTTTGAGTATTCTTTTTTATAATGGATTTCTTCTATTTTCTTCAGTATCTTCATTATATCATTTATCATTTGAATAAGAAATAATTTATTATCCTTTTATTGCTCATTGAGTTATTCATTTTATTTTTTTAATTCCCTTTATTCATATGATTTATTTGAATATCATTACTATTATTTTTTTTACTAATTTCTGAATTATTTATATTAATGTCCACAGTGATTTTTTTATTTAATTTTATATACTATTTTTTAACTTTAATCACATTTTTTATTCAATTTTTCTATTGGAGATGGAATATCATTTTTAATTTATTAAAAATTTTTCATTAAAAAAGTTATAAAATAAACAATTGAAATAAGAAAATAAAACAAAAAATGAATCCATTAGAAGATCAATATTCTATAAATTCATTTATATAAAGCATCATACATTTCAGGCATTTCATTAAAGGGAATAAAATCTTCTCTGACTCCTTTTCCATTCATTCTTCTTTCATCTTCAGTTTCATAAATCATTTCATGATCTTGCCAAAACTTATTACAAACAGCACAACAAAATGCAGAATTAAAAGAACCACATCCACATTTTTTACAATTTAAATACCCAGAACCATCATGTTCATTCCAACCATGTTTACATTTACATTTAGCTCTCCAATTTTCATAAGTAAATCCTTTTTGAAAAGGAATCCAATATTCTCCTATTTCTTCAGGATAAACAGGAATATATTTAAACCCTTTACAAGCACAATTTCTACATTTATTTGAAAATTTTTTTTTAGTTAAAATTTTTTCGTGATTTAAAAAACCATGACCACAAATACACATTGAATTAGAACCACAACGGAAACAATCTACAGTTTTTCCACCTTGACTAATTGTAGACCAAGTAACATAAATTCCACTCTCTATTGCTTCTTGAGCATGAAGTCTTTCATTATCCATCATTTCTTGTGTTCCTCTTGTTAATCTATTTTGTTTTACTGTATTTACTAACACTCTTCCTGCCATTTTTGCCATTTGCTTCTCTTGATTACTCATTTTTTTTTTCTTTGCCTCTAATGAATTAGCATCAATATCTAAATCTGGATCTTCTACTTTTTGAGTACGAATTTTGTATTGCCATGCTTCAGGTTGATTTTTATTTTTTGGATTATTTACTAATGCTTGGATTGTTGTTACTCCTGATCCATTTGTTCTAGTTATTACACCATCTTTGTTCACAGTTGTTTTTGTCATTGAATATTTGTTTGGATCTGCATAATATAAATCTACATCTTCTGGAAGAAAATCTTGAGGGTTTTGAGGAAGGGCTTTTGTGTTTCCTCCTGGTACATTATCGTATAAGGAATATTTACCTGTTGGAGCAGTAAATTTTTTATCTGAATTTTTTTTAGGTTTTGCATATATATCATATACTGGTTTACCATGTTTTTTATCTTTCATTTGTCTAAATACATTTGCATTGATTCTGTCCATTTTTTTATAATTATTTTTATTTTTTTGATTTTTTTTCTTTTTTTGTTCTATATTTATTAAAGTAATTTTAAAAGATAAAATATTATTATTAGTTAAATTATACTAAAATTATGTCAAATAATAAATTTTGTGAAGGAAATAATAAAATAAGAATTGATGGATATAAAATTTATTCATCCTTGAAATTAATTATAATATCTATTAAATGTTAAAAATAGAAACAACCCAAAAATCTAATTTTTTTTAAATTCAGATTAATTATTTTATACTGGGATTATGTTTTAGATAAAGTTCCATTTTTATGCAAAATTTTCTGATTATCTTTTAATAGATTTTATATAAAATAAAGCAGTGTTTAAAAATGATTATGATAAATTAGATAATTTATTGTGAAAGATTTAAAATTTTTTATAAAAGAATATAAATCGATTAAATATCCTCATTAATATTTTAATAATAAATAAATCAAACAGTTGTTTAGTGGATTTAACAATTTTTTTTGTTATATTTTTATTTCTTTCTTTTTCACAATTTCATTCAGTAAAACATTAATCACTTTAGGGAATTTCCTACTAATTAATATAATTCTTTTTTCAGAATCACAATTTTTAATGATTAGCATAGATGGCAATTAATTTTAGAATACTAATTTATTCATAAAATTGAAATATTAAAATGATGAAAAAATAAATTAAAAAATAAAAAAATAATATCATACCCCAATAGTTTTTAAAATTATTTTTTTGGTTTTTAATTAATATATCATTTTAATCTCTTTACTTATTTTAATTTTCTTTATTTTCAATATTAATATATCCTTGTTGTTTTAGCAATGGATAATCATCTTTTGACATTTGTATTGAATTTAAATACATATCAGAAATACTCTTTGACCAATCACTGTCACGAGCATTAGTATCTCTTTCGGACAAATATTTCTTAAAAATATTATCATATTCATTAACTCCAGCTTTAGCTTTTTCTACATCATATTTATCTTCAAAGAAAACACCACTCATAGGAATTCTTGGTTTAATTCCTGGATTATCATCAGGATATCCAACACATAATCCAATAACTGGGATAACATATTTTGGTAGATTTAATTCTTTTGATACTTCAAGACATTTAGTACGAATTGCTCCAATATCAACAGTTCCTAAACCCATTGATTCAGCTGCAACAACAGCATTTTGAATTGCAATACCTACATCATGACAACCAATCATAAGAGTATCAATACGTTCCATATATTTTTCAAATTCTTCTTTTTTTTTTCCAGCTTTTTCAAACGCAAGACTAACACGGTAAAAATCAGAGCAAAAAATGAGGAATACTGAACAAGTTGATATATATGGTTGGCCCCAACATAATTTTTGGAAAACTTCTTTACGTGCTTTGTCTTTTATAGCTATAATAGATACTTGTTCACCATTACACCAAGTTGGTGCAGCTTGAGCGGCTTTGATAATTAATTGAAGTTTTTCATCTTCAAGTGGTTGTTCTTTATATTTTCTAATTGACTTATGTTTGAAAAGGCTTTCAAGAACTGGATTCATTTATAAATCAAATTTTTATTAATTTTTTAATATTGATGTAAAATGTATAATTTAGTAGATTGAGGATTGGGCACAATCCATAAGTTATTTTTTTATTAAAATTATGGGATTAATTTTAATTTATTATAATTAAAATATAATGAATACATTAAATAATTAAATCATTATATTATAAGTTGAAAATAATTAATTCCATTATTTAAAAGAATTGTACGAAGTATTAACGAAAAAATGTAAGTAAGAGAATATGAAGATAAAATAATAGAACCAGAATTTAATGATAAAATTGATATATTCATAGAAAAAATTAACAAAGAAGAACATGTTTTCAAATCAAAAACTAGATTTATGTTAATGAGAACAGATTTCAATAGAATTACTACTTTTTTGATTCATTGGTGGGAATAAATATTGGTTATGTACTAACAGAGAAAGACAATGAATTATGTTGAATTTAGTTTAAAAATGGGAAAAATTTTTTTTATATTTAACTCTTTGAGGATTAGAGCCTTGTTGATTAGTAGGAACGTATATAGCTTCATATTCCAGTCCAAAAAAAACCCACTCTCCCAAACTGTATCAACATCCTCCCTATTAGTATTAGAGAGGAGAGGCGATGGTTCAAATAAGTAGGATGATGAAAACAAAATTTTTTTAATAATTATCAATCATTTTAGAAAAGATAATATTAAAAAATAGTAAAATTTAAAGATATATAATAACAATTCACTATTTTTATTTTAATAATTGGGGATTGGGGATTGGGGATTGGGGATTGG